>JAQFVV010014578.1:0-32673 GCA_028023455.1 Epiperipatus broadwayi
ATTGTTATGAAATTACATTGTGTCTTGTGTTTTAATGGTTCAAATATCTCCAGAATCTACATCCAGCACCTATTTTTAAAACTAATATTAGATCATATTTAAATTTAGATTATTCATTTTTAATATTGATTAATTTACAGTATTCATTTTTAATATATGATTAATTTACAGTATTCATTCTTATATAGACTATTTCCATATTCGATTCACATAATTCATTTTCATATTGATTATTTTCATGGTTGGTTCACATAATTTATTTTCATAGTTGAATTGCATAATCTATTTTATGATTTATTTCCATCTGTCACTTACATAAGTAATTTCTTGATTGATATCTATGATTAATGTCCAGGTTTTATTTCCATAGTGTCCTTTGGCAAAATACAATACATTTAAAATTATTAATTAAATTTGGGCAAACAGATTATATAAAATAAAATGAGATGAAAGAAAATAGTTAATTTAGGTTTATTAAATTTAATCATTCGGTTCATTGCAATGTTATGAATATTGAGTGCAGATATAAAATATCTTTCCTACTTTCTGGTACTTAATATGATTCCCACTGGTAAAGTCATATTAAAGTTTAGTTTAGCAAAATTTGAGATCATAACCATTGCAATGTAATTAGTTAATAATAATTGCAACTCGTTAGAGATTTAGACCTTGAGAAAGAGTAGTTCAATTATTAAATCTAAGAGCTAGTTTGGAAGTCAGGTAGCATATTATAATGAATATTGGAAATACTATTATTATAATAATGAACATAACTTGATAGTTGATTGAATGATTAATATGTGTGTTTAAAGAAATAGGATTAAGGTTTATCAGATTAGAGAACATAACACAGATATTCTGTGTTATATAATTGTAGCTATTGAAAGTGGTAGATGCTGAGAACAAAAATAAAGTAGTGAAATTAAATGGGAAGGATTTATTTATAATATTTTTATCTTGTATTAAATTAAATAATAATTTTATAATTTAGGCATAAATTATGAGTTTTCTGCATTGATTACTAATTTATTTCCAGTCATGTATAAATTAGAAATGTATATAACATTTTCTGTAGTTGCCACTTGAGATCAGATATTTATATTAAAGTTGTGAAAGAAAGTCGTCTCATTATTGTTAATTTAGTAATAAAGTTTATCATGAAATATTTGCATAATTGATGATAGGTTTGAAACTAAGACCACAATAAATCGAATGGTCTTATCAACATTACAGTTTTTGAGAGACAATTTAATGACTTTCTCCATTATCTTCTATAGTCATAAGCATGGATGATGATGATGACCTCTGGTGGGCATTATGATTTATAGTTGCAATTTGGTGCCCGGGTATACTTAGTCCTATTATTAATATCAGTAGATAAACACATTAGCCATCCTTGTCTGAACCTAAGGTTAATATTAGATTCAATTGACTAGCTACTTGAAGTAAATGAAATGAAATAAAATTAAAGTTAAACATATAGAAAGTGAAGTTTGGCACACATAAAGTGAAGTTAATAAATAAATGAGAGTTTGTTGCAGTAACATAAGTAAAATGATTGTGCTGAGATAAAGTTGAGGTTACAATTTATATAAGAACATTTTTTTTTATATATATTAATCAGTCTTTAATATTAGTAAAAGGACTGTCACATATATAAATATTGATATTTCTTGTGAAAATGTTCATTATTTTTATAAGTTTACCTGAATGTATCCCCATCTGTATTTCAACAGAATAAGTAGATTGTGATTCTACTTTTTAATCTAAGCAGTTTATTTAATAAAAATAATGCAAATTTAGCAATTTCATTTGCATGGTTCTCATTTTCCTCTGGTACTCCTGATACAAATAATGCTATTTCTAATGTAGTGAGAACCTATAATATATATATATATATATATATATATATATATATATATATATATATATATATATATATATATATATATATATATATATATATATATATATATATATATATATATATATATATATATATATATATATATCCTTAATTAAAAAAGTATTGTAATAACAATAAAAATAATATATATATGTATATATATATATATATATATACCCTTAATTAAAAAAAGTATTGTAATAACAATAAAAATAATAAATTTAATGTTAATTAACTAGTATCTATAGTCTACTTTAACTCATCTAAATTGCAATAAATTTCAAAAAAACTTATATCTGAAGCAAACAACATCCACTCAAATCCCATGAAACCAGAATTTTAATGTCAACAGCTCATCTATTAATTATATTTATTTTATTTCTATTTATTAAAATTGCCTCCTTATTTTTTTGTTTTATCATGATTTCTCTCTTCATGAAGAATCTTATCTCTTTAATGATCAAATTTAAATTATAATTATATGTTCTTTTTTGATCAACAAAAAAACTGAAGCAGTCTTAAAATCATTATTATTTTTACTTATTACACACTTATACAACTATTCATGTTCTTTAAAAATTTCTGTATATTGTACCTCAATTCACTTATATATGATATTATACAACTCAAATTAAATTTGATACACAACATTAATTTTTGCTTAACAAGTTATGATATTTTTAGAATTAGTCTTTACAACACAAAATGAATCTTTAAGCACATGTTTATCTCTCTCTCTCTCTCTCTCTCTCTCTCTATATATATATATATATATATATATATATATATATATATATATATATATATATATATATATATATATATATATATATATATATATATATTATAGTATAGTTAATATAAATATATATATATATATATATATTGATTGATGTAGAGTTGAAATTATTAAATTAGAATGTTGAACAACAATTCTTCATGGAGAGAAAAGGAATGGGTTAAGAAATAGTTAATAAAAACAAACAAATGATTATTATGCCTTCACAATTATTAAATTAATGAAAACAAATTATGTTTGTTAGCCAATAATCGTGTATGGAAATCATCATCAAAATTAATTTAGTAAATATTAAATTAAATTAGATGTTTGATTTTACAATTTTACAATTAATCACACTATATGCATATACAATGCACATATCAGGTACAGAATAACAATACCTTGAAATAGAGTATATGTACATACTCTCTGAGTTTAATTCTTGTTGTATAATGAGGATAAAGAACAAGTAAGGTAAGGTATATTGTGCAAGTGTGAATTCCATCCCACTCATTCATTAATCATCATCAAACTTCTTTCTAAAATTTAGATAAATCATCGAATAGAATACTTTCTGTTGTTGAGCCTGAAACATACATAAATAGAAAGATGCCAGACCATCCTGTTATAATATATATTATGGATACCCCTAACATTGTTCCAACATCTATTACCATGTGGCCCGATATGAATCCAGGAAATTAGCATTATTTAGTAATTGCTGTATTAGTATATGTTAAACTGCACAAACTATTTAACTATGAATTCAAATACACGTTTTAAATGTCAACTTAATTGAGCGATAAACAAAGATTTAAATTACATCTATCAAACAGACATCATAACTAACCACTTTACAAATACTATTTTGTTAAATGTATTATGATCATAAACACAATTTACGTACACTTAGCAAATCGAATGAGAGAACGCTATCAAGAAATAAAAACTAATTTTAAAGAAATATTAACTTTTTTTTTACTTTATTATTGTTATTAACAAATTATTTATATTAATATTCAATAAATATGATGTCAACCATGGATTGAAAAGATCATCACAAACTTGCTTAATTGGTTTTTTCTAGGGAAGATAAACAAATTCCTTACCTGTGAAGATCCTGCAATCTCTTAAATGGAGCAGTTGAATTATAGACAAACAAGTATGAGTGACAACATTATAAAAAAAATTATATCTGATTATTCAAGAAAGTGATAGTAAATATAATGAATGCAAGACAACAATGTAAGGAATTTGGAATTAAAGAATTTGTAAGTAAATTCAAAGTGTTCAAACTTCTAAAAATCATCATTAATTCCGAGATAAAGATTACAAATTCTAGATTCGAGGATAAGATAAGAAACACTGACAATACTCCACTCGAAATAAAATATTAAAGCAAAGTATAATTAATAATAAAACAAACATGCAGTGCTAAGTGCAGAGAATACATCAGGGAAGAAGATAATTGACCACAGAGATATGACTTGTCAAGATGGAGAAGGAATTGACCTGACACTCGACTCCTACACCAAGAAAGATCATGCCAATTTGTAATGAGTGGATTCTATAACTCTCTATGATTATACTATAAAAATCAATATTTAAATATCCAATTAGAGAACAAATATTACAGAATTAAAGTTAACTAAATGAGGAATTCAACATTAAAGTGTTTACAAGTAAATTCAAAGTATTCAAACTACCAAAATATCAATAATTCTCAGTTATAGATCACAATATCTAGATTTGATGGTAGAAATGATATAAGAAATATTAACTTTATTCTATTCAAAACAAATCATTAAATCAAAATATAATTAATGATGAAAACAATTATACATTCCTAAGTGCAAAAGCAACATCACAGAAAGAACGTCATGATCCATATATCTATGACTTGTCAAGATTGGGATAGAATTAACCTACAAATCCACACTTACACTATGAAACATAAAGTGAATTTGTAATGGAAAGATTATTTTACCCTCCACTCCAAAGCAGAAATTCCAAGGGTATCAATGATAACCTACCTTATGGATATTCTAGAGTACTTATGAGCTAACATGAACTATTAAAATAAGTCATTAGGACTTTTTTGAGCTTCAAAACCAAGTTAGAGTTGATATCACTCTTGTTATTTATTTGTATATAAGATATTGTAATGGTCAGATTTGTACATCCATGCAACTAAATCCAAAGTACTGGTAAATTATATAAAGACTGATCTAGATGAGGGGTTGAGACCTTGAATCTGATTCCATCTCAACTCCTCCACCAACCTTTCCATGTCTTGCTACCCTGTAAATGTTATATATATGGTACCACACTAGGAGTTTCTTAGTTCACTTCCAGTAGCAAAGGGTGGAGCAAAAGACTCGTGGAATATTAACAAAATTACTATTAATTTAAATGCACACACATATATGGCTGTTTAGATAATGCATGTATTAATAAGTAACACTAATACTAAGAAACTTAACTATGATTTAGGATTAAGATATTCAACTAAGATTTGGAATGGATGACAAATGAAAATCAACACAGTCGTTATAATTTAATATATTTTAATGAATCATTATAAATCAAATAAACATGAGTGCATTAAAAATACACACAGGTGTAAACAAATATGTGCAAGTAACAGGGTCTAATCAGATGGACTATAATTAACGATTTTGTTACAATTTTAATAGTCTACAGTTTCTAATCATGCCTTAATTTTACTATGTCCTACCTATTAGAAATGTGACAGTTAAGTCAGGGCATGAATGCTGATTTACCTTTATAATATTTAATAAAAGTCATTTACTAACACATAACGAGCTGCAGTAGGCTCTCTATGCAGATTCTATACATACAAATCAGTTTACAAATTCAGATCAATGCTAAATATTATTACATTATGGAAAGATGAACTGGAGCTTTGTAGTATGACTTCAGATACTACAGCATTGTATATATCCTACCCTTTACTGATGATAGGAAATCAGCTTGAAATCAGCTGATCTGAAGGTGGAGCCAACAAAAGAGACAATGAATTCTGACTCTGACGTTTATGTAAACAAAAATATGCTTGTTGGGGTTTTTGGTAAAGCTCCATCTATTGATCATAAATACAAGCGATAGCAAGTTTGTTTTTATAACTTGTTTTTGTTTTTCACACACACACACACATATATATATATATATATATATATATATATATGTCCACAGATGGCGTTCTACCAAAAACACCGATCAAGCGTATGTTTTGTTTACATAAACATCAGAGTAGTATTCACTATCTCTAACTATAATTCCACTTTCAGATCATGATTTCAAGCTATAGCAAATAGCTTGAAATCATGATCTGAAAGTGGAATTATAGTTAGAGATAGTGAATACTACTCTGATGTTTATGTAAACAAAACATACGCTTGTTCGGTGTTTTTGGTAGAACGCCATCTGTGGACATAAACACAAGCATTAGCAAGTTTTTTAACTTGCATTTTTGTTTTTCATATATATATATATTACTAGAGATGTGTGCATTTCGAATGTGTAGTTACTAAGAAATTCAGTACTATGTAATTTTTCCCGTGGACCATACAACATACTGTGAATAAAGTGAACACATAGTTTGGTGATTGGAGCAGCCTATAAAAGCAATCTGGGCCCTCATATTCCAGTTCTAAAGAAGAGCTATCCAAACTAAGGGGAAGGGGTGGTCATTAAAGACAGAAACCCATTCATGTAAAAACATACAGCAAGGTGTATACGTACATATGTGCTTCCTAAAGACTCATTCCCCACACTATATATAATATTACTTAATAACGTAAACATATGCAAAATTCTGAAATTTCGTTCCACGAAAATACTATATGCCAGTTTATAATTAGCATTCTTAAAACATGCTAAAAAGGGATAACTAAAGTAATTTAATTTTATTAGCCAATCTGCTTCTTTTATAATATAAATAAAAAGAGAACTAAATCATATCTGGGACTTAAACAATATGTATAATATGGTTTAAAACTCATTCTTGCATTTATTAACTAATTATTTATTGATTTGAAAACCTAATTATAATGACAACAATAATAGTAAGCTAAACACAATAGCTTAAGAAATATATTAAAGTTTTCAGAGTGGAGTTTTGAGTGTGTGTGCTAAAGAGCAAAGTTACTTCAAATGGAAAGAGCCTCTAAGTATCTTTTCCCCTCAAATTTTATTTATAAATCAATCTGCACTCTAATCTGGGCATAACATAAATTATAAAAAAAAAAAAAAACATATATAAAATAAATAAGGAAGGCATGGCAACAGATTATAGGATAAAATAATAACTTAATAAGTTATTACTAACAAGCATTTAGAGTTTATAATTGAAGTTCATTAATAAGCAAGTTTACAGATATTATTTTAAAAGTTAAATTATAATGGACAGATTAACTCAGTTTTTAATTTATGAAAACATTGTTATAATTTAAATGTTTATGTATAAATAATATTAGGTAGCTTAGGATATTAAAGATTCATTTATAAATTTAAGAGAGTTATTTTAATGAGCTCTGCAGGAAAAGTGTTATCGCATATCCTTTCTTGAAGCTCATGTAATTGATCACCATCATTCTCCAGTGGGCTCATCCATTTTTGATCCTGTCTTTGTAGCAGGCTGTGGGTCTTGAATTCTGATTTGAGCATTGATCAATTCTCCCATAAAAAGAGAAGCAGTGGTTGTTTTTAGCCAATAGTTCTCATAGTAGAAAAATTAATGAGTGAATTATTTTTAGAAAAAGTGAAAACCATTTATAACAGAAAAATTGGTGATCCAAGTGGCCTGTCTACAAATTTTTTACAAAGTTTTTTAGTAATTAAAAATGCATAAAAATGAAAACTTTTGTCATTTTTTGGTGAAAATAATAGAAGTCAAACAGGTCTATCCTTGTTCTTAATTCTTACTTAAAAAAACAACAACATTAAAATGCTGTTTCCAAGTTTGATCATTTCTTGCAGATGGTTTTCTAGAAATTACAAATTTTATAACAAAACCTAATTTATTTTTAAATGAGTTTAAGTTTGTAAACATTTTATTATGTGTGTGACTACAACAGGAATTTAACTTTATATATGAATACCTTTAAATAAATAGTTTTAAATGAACAATAATGCAAAATTAAATTAATTTAAAAGAATTGTAATGCTTTTAAAGCTATTGCATTGTGGCCTTTTTTGCATATATATGTAGGTAATTACACACATATAACAATGTTCAACCACATAATTTAAATTATATCATTTTATTAAAGTTTAAATATATGAATACATATACATTACATGCACACAAATATTAATATGAAAATTGGTGTGAGCACTTATGTAAGTACACACATATACATGTAAAAATACACTATTTTATCTAAAAAAATTCTTAAAGCTTATATAAGTGGACTGGGATGGGTTTGAATTAGGAAAAATATACAACTATGGAAGATATGATGGCTGTGTAATACTCTTTAAATATTATAATTGCTTTATGTACTTGAATGTAGGGAACAAAAGATATAATATTAATCTTGGCAGGTAACATAAAGAAGAAATATGTTCACCTGAAACATAAGCCTAGTAAAATAAAATGTATGATGAATGATTGATTGTGTAAAACCCTGATCATAACCCAAGGGTAAAATTAAGACAGTATGTAATATGTACTTAATTTAAATATTTATATATTAGCAACATGTACATTTTCTTTATTTGTTCTTTGCAATGGCTGGGTTAAGTGTTTTTAGTTTTTATCCTGTTTACTATCTATGTTGTAAATGGTCTTATGTATTTATATTAAGAATGTTGTACATAAGAGGGGTTGCCCAAAGAACCAAAATGACAGATAGAGATATAAAGTAATAAATCAGTCTTAATAAATGTATTGAGAGTTTCATTATTCATTTTAGAAAATAATGATAAATATGGAAATATTATACGTAGCATATACATCTTAATAGTGATATTGAGTGGCTATTTTTTGTGGGACAAGGATTTGGCATAATATTAGAAACAAATTATAAACAAAGAATATCCATAAACATCTAATAATATGTTTTATAATTTTTGTTTTAAATTTTTCATTGTTAAAAAACCAACTAGTGTAAATATCATGTTAAATAGATTCAGATGTTAAATTATGATTCATGGTGTGTTTTTCTATAGTCAAATGTTAATTAGACATATCCACCCATATATTTTGATTTCTTTTATTTATTTACACATGATGTCATATCCACTTCTATTAGTAAACACATATTTAAATCTATTTATATTTTAGATGATACTAATATAACCTGAATTAGTGTTAAAGTGTGTAAAACATGTCAAAGATCACAAATGTCATTTCCCTTTGATTCCATTCGTGGCAATGTTTTTTCATAATAGTCCATGTTTTTTAATCCCCTAGATCTTTGGATATTTTCTCTTTGCTGGCAACAAACTTCTAATTGGTGACTACTGACAATTATCTTCCTACATGTGTTTTTGAATCTTAATTATTTTTATCTTGCCTGCAGCATGGTGACACAACAACTTTAATTATACTACAACTATTCTGCCTTATAAGTTTCTTCAATCTGATTTTATTTAAATACCTTTTAACTTAGTAGTTTTAATAAAACTAAAGAAAAAAATTATCCTTTTTTTATTTTTGATTGTATTATAAACATGTTTGATTTCTTTTTCATTCGACCAAATCATTATGTATTAACAAATTATTTTAATTGTGATCAAATTTCATTACTTCTTTATTTTCTTTAAAATGTTATTAATCTTTCTTAAAATATTACTAGTCTGACTTGGCTTTAGCCCATATCATTTTAATTGGGGGTGGGGATCTTCTAAAGACACACACACATATATATATAATATTATGATTCAATGTCTGTATTTTTAAAGCAATACACTTAATTATATAACTGAATATTTGTAAATACAGTAAATAAATAATTAAAAAAATATTTTAACCACTTAGTAGCATTTTCGATTATCCCAGTAATCTGTGTCAACTAAAGCTTTGAAATGCTGACATTTTTTTTTTTTGGGGGGGTATCATTTTAAAGCTTTAGTTGACACAGATTAGTGGAATAATCGAAAGTGCTCCTAAGTGGATAAAATATTTTTTAATTATTTAGTTATGGTATTTACAGATATTTGTTATATATATATATATATATATATATATATATATATATATATATATATATATATATATATATATATATATATATATATATAGATAGATAGATAGATAGATAGATAGATAGATAGATAGAGAGAGAGAGAGAGAGAGAGAGAGAGAGATAGAGAAGAAGAAAAACAAATTTAATTTAAATTTAGAGAAATTTTATTTCTAAATGTTACCTTGAAAACATTGTATTTGTCTCCTGCTTCATCAAAAATAGAATTAAATTCATTTAGCACTCTTACAGCCTAAAATTATATATATATATATATATATATATATATATATATATATATATATATATATATATATATATATATATATATATATATATATATATATATATATATATATATATATATATATATATATACTATACAAGATATAATAAAATTTATAATTGTAAATTGATTTTAAACTTATTTAAAAGATTCTTATATTGTAATTATTCTATGGCTTAGCTCAGTTGAGGTTATAGGATATAGTCTTCATATATGATGCAAATAAAAGTAATAAAACATTTATGGATAATAATTCTGTAACACTAATTTAATCATATGCCACACATTTATTCAATTACAAAACTATTGCAAAATTATCAATTATCATATTTAGTATAGGACAGATAATGATGAGGGTCGGGTACCTTTTATATCCACATCACCATCTATACTAAGCAAAGTAGAATATTTTACTAGCACTGTAATATGGTGATTTATCATCTCCAGATAGATTAAATAAATTGACTTTTACTGGCAAATCTATATATTCTAGGGCAATTCTATATTAACCATATATATGTGTGTGTGGAAATGGAGAATCGAACATATATAATCAAGCAATTCATATGGGCTATTAATTCAATAAAACATTTATTAAAAGTAAAAGGCAAAATAAATAATAAACAAAAAAATATTATTTTATGCACTTTGTTAACCAATTACAATTCTTCCACAGTAAAACCAAAATTGACTAATATTTAATATATGACTCATATATTTTCGAATATGTGTGCTTTTATAATATCATAAATATAATGTATTTTTAAAACATACTTTTATTACCTTATTTATAAAACTTGGATGATGCCATGAATCAATTATCTTTTATACATATAATAAAAATTTATACAACACTTATCTGTTATAATCAATGTATATCATCTAACATTAACTATACAAAATATAGAAAGGTAGGGAAAACAATAGCCAAACACTTACACCTATCTACATGAGGGTTGTATAATATCTCCAAACTCAATCTAAATAATCTAATCGTCTCTTGACCATTTCTACCTCCAACTTATAACAGACAACGTTTTAATTCTTTATTTTTTAAATAAACTTCATTAACGAAATTAAAGCATAATAAATACAATATTAAAAAAATAATAATAATTTATAGCATCATGAACACATCCGAATATCTATAATCACCTATAATATAATTTCTAAATCATACAAAATAAATGGTTATCATATTATAATAATATGATGCTACATTGTTTTTTTAAAGAAAACAAAAAAAGAAGTTGGTTGTACATTTGTTGTAATCAATAACGAAAATACTTATCAATATCCCATCATTACATGTTAAGTTTTTTAAAAAAAAAATTGAAAGTTGAAAGAAACATACATATCAATTTCAAAGACAACAGTAAATTATAACATAAAAAAAATGTCTATCCGATTGATAAAGCATAATTTGTTAAGAATGACAATAGTCTTTTTTTTATCCTAGAATTCCATTACAGGCATGATAAATAACATTTGCATGCATTGGAATTATTTTATTATATATACGTGAATAGCAAAGTTATACAGTATAATAGTATCCTCTTGATTTAGAATTAAATAGATAAACTCTTTCATTTTAAATTTTGTATTGCAGAATATTGATAGAAAATTCTTAAAATTGAATATCAAGCATTTAATTATAGCGTTGAATAAGAAAAAATTAGCTAGCTTTATTTTAAACAATTTTGTCATTCTGATATTATTTATTTTTGGTAATACTTTAAAATAAATCATAATTATTTAGCTTACATAACATCCAGGCATTTTAAAGGTAGTGAATATGGATCATCACTTGTCAGAAATTTGGAGCTGGTTTCACTCTGGCGGGTGTTTATTTCCTCATTTTTATATTATTCCAGTAGTATAATAGAAAATTCTCCACAGGTATATTATTAGAATCCTTGCAATGTTTTTTTTTGTTCTAATACTCTTAGAGAGTCATTGATTCTTTTAAGTTCTTTTTTTACATATTCTTCCTTGGAATTTATTACTTTCCTTCAAGTTTTAAACTCTCTGTCTCTCTCCACTCACACCCTCTTTTTTTATTACAATCAACTTTGGAAGTGTGCCAGAATTTTACTTATAAAATTTTAACAATACAATGTTTGAATGGAATAAACATAATAATAAAAAAAATATTAAATATCAAATATTAATTTATAAATGTTATTCACTAATATACAAATAATCTTTCTCATTTTTAAATATAAGATTATGAACAATACATAATTAGTAAATAATAAATAAAATATAGAAAAGAAAATTCTAATTAATAATATATCTATGTATCTACTTATTATGACATGTAAATTTTTATACTACTTATAAACATCCCTGATGTTGTTCATCCTCCTCTTTTTTTCTACCAAATATATATAATCCAAAACTCTACCAATCAGTAAACCCAATTAAAGTTTTAATTTTTAAAATCCTAATTTTAACTAGCAAATTACATCTCAATTCATTTTTCTCAGATAATTATCTTTAGCCATTGTTAGCACAAATGTGAACTTCCCACCTTTCTTCCTGATGCCAACCTGGAAGGTCACTATATATATATATATATATATATATATATATATATATATATATATATATATATATATATATATATATATATATATATATATATATATATATATATATATATATATATATATATATATATATATATATATATATAATTTTTAATTACTTTTTTAAAAACTAATCTTATCCCATAATCAAAAAAAAAAAAAATGTTAATTACTTTGACAAAAATCTCACCAAAAGCAAAATGTTTGATAAGAAATGTTGTAATTAAAATATTTTTTTATATAGAAGTGGCCTGATTATGCAAGATCGAAATCAAACATTACATAAAACTCTGCAATGTAGAATTTAATCAGAAAAATAAAAAGAAAAGTTAATTATAATCTAAGTGATAAGGTAAATTAAAAGGGTTGGCTGATTCATACTTCTCAGAGGGGGTACCTGAATTAGTTCTTGTAAGTAGGGTAATAGGTTTTAGTGAGTGTTGTGTTTTTCTTTTTCTTTTTTTTGGCATTCAAGTCGTTCACTACTTTGGATCTGGAATTCTTCAATATTCGAGCCACTTAGAGTTTAATTTATGGACTAGACTATTTCTGTTTTTTTTCTAAAGAAGAGATCCATTATACAGTTTTTTTAAGAACTCTTGTCATCTTGTCAATTTGAGTAACCATTACAGACAGCAGATGAAAATTTAATAATAATCATAATTATTATGCACAGATGTGATGATGCCAGTTCTAGCCAGCCACGATGATGACAAAAGATGCTCTGCCTATGCTTGAATGAGTTGAAATCCTCACTGCATAGCTAGTTAAACTGAAGCCCATTCACAGCCCAGTCAGGAGATGAAGATGCCTACATAAGTTTCTCTTTAAAATGTTTTATTATTGAATTAATTCATTCTTATAATTCCAATAATTGAAAATATATTATTTTTTCTTATTATTATTAAGCATCGGAAAAAAAAAGAGAGTTGTCATATATATATATTAAAAGTTTTTTAACATGGATGAACCCGCAAAATATGTATTTTATATATTTAACCCGTGCAAATCTTCATTTTAATATATATATATATATATATATATATATTGAATTTACAGTTATTACAGGCAAAACTGACACAGCTTTTACTTAATTATTTTAATTCATTATTTCTATCCCAACTTTTTGTATTTTCAGCAAAAATTGCAATTAGTTAGTTTTTTTTTTGCTGCTTGTTTTTCTTCTTGTTGAAAATTGTCATATGTAAATATACATGTGTATATATACACATGTACATTGGTAATATTCAATAAATACAACCCCTTATATTGATTGTCTAAAAATGTATTTATCTGTATATCATTTTAAGTTATTTATTATCACTGCTGCACCTTATGATGAGTGCAAAAAGGGATTATTTATTGTAAATTTCCCATAAGCTAGTCTACTAATAACTTAATATTTAGAATAGTAGTGAGTGTATAATTGAGCTGCATGTATATACATGTATAAGAATTTATTATAAAAGGCAAAGAGATAGAGCATTTCATGTTGAGTGCTCATTTGTATCTGAGCTAATACAACCTCATTGTGATGTAAAATACGAAATTGGTGAAATATTTTATAGTGCATATATATGCATGCATAGTTGTTTTTTTATTATATTTGCTATCAGTAAAACAGGTTTTATAGTCGTGGGTAGAAGTGTATGCCTGTATAACTGTAAATGTTTTATATGAGAAATATATATCAAATCACACAAGACATAACTAATTTCTACAGGGTAAACAGCTCAGACCACTTCCATTCTTTATGAAACATTGTAAATAACATTAGGAATTTATTATTTTTCTTATTAATTTTAAATTATATTTATATTTTATCTATTTCAAATCATCCAATATGTATAAGGGTTTGTGACAATAATTCATTTATTTATTTTTTATATCATTTTAAGCATGAAATGGTGGTGGGTACTTGGGACTAGATACATATTTAATCATAATATTAGACTGGTTTTGTCTTCATATTATTATTTATTTGATAAAATGTACTCTTTAATCAAGTACCTGTAATAACCATTTAACTTAAGCATTGAAAACCCTAGAGGTAGAGTACTGAGCTAGCCACATGGGATATTGCTCTATCGAGGTGTTAAATCCTATTTGTAAGCACCGCTAGACATATGGTATTGCATATCCTTCTAGGAGGGACGGGATTCATTTTTTATTCTTTCTAGGAGTGGCATGCATAAGTTATTTTGTAAATTGACTTTTCAAAGGTGTGTACTTACCATAGGTCCCAAACATTTGGGCATTCAAGTAAGATATCAACTAAAGGGAGATTTTAATTGGCATAGTAATTTCAATTCACTCTTTCCATCTGCTTAGCTGGAAGTACCAATATATATATATATATATATATATATATATATATATATATCTATATCTATATATATATATATATATATATATATATATATATATGAGAAAAGACAATAGGCTAAATTGGTACCCATTTTTCTCCCTGTTAAATCTTGATCACTTCATGCTCAGTGCAAGATTAGGAGCAGAATTACAAAGGGAAATATGGTCCGGTACAGATTACTGAGTAATATATGTTAAATTATCTAACACTAGCTTACAAAATATAGAGCAAGCTAAGCATGTTCATTTGTATGACCTGTTAATTACAATATACATTTAAAAAACAACTAATGAATGAATTATATATATATATATATATATATATATATATATATATATATATATATATATATATATATATATATATATATATATATATATATATAATCAACATTTAATTTACTTTTTGTTTATTCCTACATTAGGTTCATATAGACATACATCACATAATTTATTTTTTCCATAATTTACACATTTATATAATTTAACTTCTTTCTTTAACTATACCATTTTTTATTTTTAAACTACATTGGTGCAGGTTTTACTGTATCGGACCATACTTCCCTGCAGAATTCTGCTTCTAATCTTGCACTGAGTTTAAAGTAATCAATATTTCACAAAAAATATAATCATCCCATTTCTCCTGTAATCATCTCCCTTGCTGTCCATACATCCGCAACTAATGTATGTCTTCCTACTTCTGTTTGAACTTTTTCTAATAATATAATACCTCTTTACTGAAACAGTAAGTTCTGCTTTGCAGATCTTCGTTTCACCTTTTCTCAACTATTTCCTACCTCATACCTTAGTTTGAACCTCAATCTATCATAGTGTGTCTGCAATACGCTTATATACCTAAAATGCCGCCTAATTTTAAACCATGAGTACAATGCTCGTATTATATATATAAGTCATTCCCAAATAAATAAAAGATTATAGATTATGTATATGTTCACATAATTTTGATTTATTAAAAAGTAGGTTATATAAGTCGTAATTGCGCACACACTATGATATGCATTTTAAAGCATATCAAAATTATAAATTATTAAAGTTATTTTGTTTGAATCTATTTACAAATATATTACCATCATAATATATTTTGATTTAAAATAAAATTCATTTAGTAAATATTCGTTTAGTAAACAGATTCAAATATTGCAATTTAAAAAAGTAAAATCATTTTCTTTAATTTAATAAAAGTTATTCCAAATATTTCTGTTTAAATAAATCAGGGACAATAGTTTAATTAGTTAATATTATATAAGTTTATCTAAAAACAGCATATGTCCACTTAAGGTTTTCTTTAATTAGTAAAAGTAATTTTTAATTAAATCTAGTTTGTAATCCGAATGTCGACAGGGAAATTAACAAAAGAAAGTAATGTTGAATTCCTTTAGACATTCGGATAGATTTAATTACAGCTGATAAGTCCGATATATTTTTGTAATGCTCCAGGGCAGTTATGTTGTTAACGTCTACTATAAAAAAGGGTTTTTTTGTTTTTCTTCTAATGTTTCTAAGAGAAATCATTCCAAGTTCTATTCTGGTAATTTGTAAATCTTGACATTTCAGAGTAGAGCATGAGAAGGCTATTTTTTCTCTGGAATGGTCATCAGCTTCCGTAGACCAATGGAAGTTATCACACAGGAAACCTCGGAACTGCTGCTGCTGCCCAAAAATATTAACATTTCCAGATTTTGCTGTTAAATTATATAAAAACCTGCTGACCATCAATCTACCTAAATGCTTCTCCAGAGGTAATCCTAAATGAACCCAAGAGCTCTTGTGATAACTAACAGGCTATAGCTATTTAAAATTGTTTCCTTATATTTCACATAACTTCATTATGTATTTCGTTAACGTGTTAATAGAATATAATCAACAGTTTTGCTCTATCCTTGGGTTAATATTTTCTATTTATAAAGCTTTCTTTTATTTTATTATGGTAATGTGTCAGAATCGTCTTTGACCGAGGAAGAACTATTCCTTTTATTGAAAGTAAGATGCCGCTACTAAGGCATATTTTAAATTTATAATTTTCCAATTTTATTATCTTGCAAATCACTTGTTCGAGGGCGATTCCTTTCTTTAATATAATATAATCACATAGTTTAAAATCTACATGTTATTGATTTTAATCTAATATAAGAATATGTGCGAGGTCAATGGTTAAATGTGTCCATTAATGCATGATTGCGTATATAAATATATACTTACTTTTTAAACCCGCAAGCATGCATTTTCCTATTTTAATTACTGTGTTCTACATTAATTACAAAGTTCATCATTGACCTCGAGAATGTGCGGACCTTTTTAAATGAATTTCTGGGAATTAGATTGGGCATTTCTCTTAATCCAAGTAAAACCCATTCAGTATGTGTTGTATACACTCATCTCATATTGCTGGTAAATGAATTGGTTGTTGAGACCACTTTGTTTTATTTTTCTAAGGACTCTTTACACAGCTAAGGCCATTCTCTTCACCTTTTTTGCGATTTTCAGGCAGAGTGTGTCCCCAAATGACACACCTGGGAATTAAACACAATCATCACACAGTCGTTAAGTTTTGGCTGTTCATAAAATACTTTCCTATGGGTTATTCGTGATATGCCCTCCATAATCATTCCAAATATTCCATTATTGTTTTATTTTATATTTATTTTACAAAGCATCCATGACTTAAACATGTCACACTCTCCAACTTTAATAAATTCATTATCAGCAATACCGACCTCCAAATGTAACTCTATTATTATTATTCTCAAATAAATCCTTTGATCACATTCCCATTTTGTTGCTTAGTAAGCTTTTGTCCTTGCTATTCTTGAAATCAATAAATATTTTATAACACTTAATTTCAAATATTTTCTTAAACTTGTATAATTGCTCAAAGCAACTCACACATGTTCCTATCTCGTCAAGCACATTATCGTAATGCTATTAGCCCGAGGAATAGAATATATCACTTTACTTTAAAACCTTTTTGTCATTTATTGGAATATAATGCCAATAATTATTTAATATGCGTCCCTGTCTCATATAAGCAGACAGTGGCGTTATACATATAATTTTATAAATAAATTTTGTGAAATTATTTAAAACTAAATTTGGTCTCTTATTTTATATGATTCCTATCACTGTCTTGGTCTATATATATATTTTCTGCATTTCTTTTGTAAATCCATAGACGTTAATTAGCCACTCAAACTTCTTTTAGTATAGAGTCTTTTGTTTCTCCCTGACCACCAGGCACTGGTCAAAGGTCATAGTAGTAGTGGCGTCAGATGCGTTGTCACATAGATGGCGCTATGAAATTTGAGCTTTAGATTTGAACTTAGTATATCTAGAAGGCAACCCTTCCTAGAATGTTCAGTTTCATGTCTGGGGTTTGAATTCTGCAGTGTGTTAGTGAGATAGACGATTCTGAGTGTTACATTACTAACTCATAACATATCATTACCATATGTTAACCCTGTTATTGCAATTCCCTTCCATATAATTCTAGCAACATAATATTTATTGTACGAACACACTTTTCGTTTCTTTATTAATCTCTTTCTTTTCTTTTCTTCATTTATCTTTATTTTTCCCATTCATACAAACAATTTTTCTGATTACTTAAAATAATTTCCAAATAACTATATCTATTCACCACACTCAACTTTGTATTCCCCAATAAAAATTCTACATCTTTTCTTTCCCCAGAATTAACCAACATTATGTTTGATTTTTCTTTACTAAATTTTTCCATCTCATTACCCACCTTTGCACATGCTTTCAGCATAACTTCCATATCTTCTATTCTTTCTGTACACAAAAATATATCATCCACAAAAGAGTGATTTGTCAAAGTATGTTTTCCATTAATACCTATTAATGGTATCTATATTCCTCATCTTAATTTTTCTATTGTTTTTTTTTTCCATTTCACTCAAATACAACAAAAACAAAATAGGTGACATAGGGCATCCATGCCTTAGACCAACCCCCTTTTTAACTTTAACTAATTTTATATTCCCTAATTGATATATATAATACATATTTTGCGGGTTCATCCGTGTTAAAAACTTTTAATATTAATATACTGACATTTCGACTTGGTCACACAAGCCATCCACATAGTTATAAAAGGTAGAAAGATGGTTGTAGAGGCGCTACAGTCACTGATTTGAATAAATTGTTAAAATTCCACCAATAGCAAATAATGTTAAATTTAGGAATGTTTTTTAAAAAAATCTTTCCAAATAGGAGGAAGTTTACATGTATCATCTCGCTTATTGATACAATCTGGCCTTTTAAGTATCTCAATGGCTTCTCTAATTTTGCACTGGTATAGATTATCACATCTGCATATGATCCTGGAACTAGAAATAAAAATTGTATGACCTGAATCCATAGTATGGAATGAGAGTGCTGATGATGATTAATGTTGTTTAACTGCATTAGCATGCTCAACTCTCCTAACACTGATGCAACGATTACTCATACCTCTCTCCTAACACTGATGTGATGATTACTCATACCTATTTAAGAAGCTTCTTACATAGGTATGAGTAATCGCCGCATCAGTGTTAGGAGAGATGAGCATGCTAATGCAGTTAAACAACACTCATAATCATCAACACTCTCACTCCATACTATAGATTCAGGTCATAAAATTGATTTTTCTAGTACCAGGATCATATCCAGATGTGATAATCTCTACCAATTCAAAATTAGAGAAGCCATTGAGATACTTAAAAGGCCAGATTATCAATAAGCTGAGATGATACATGTAAACTTCCTCCTATTTGGAAGGATTTTTAAAAAAAACATTCCTAAATTTAACATTTTTTGCTATTGGTGGAATTTTTAACCTTTTATTCAAATCAGTGATTGTAGCGCCTCTACGTTTCTACCTTTTATAACTCTGTGGATGGCTTGTGTGACCAAGTCCAAATGTCAGTATATTAATATTAAAAGTTTTAACACGGATGAAACTACAAAATATGCATTTTATATATTTAACCCGTGCAAATTTTCGTTTTAACATATATATATATACATACTTATATAGTAATTATTTTCATATAATTTTTTTAATAATATCCACTAAAGCTTCATCCATTCCCAAATTTTCTAATTTATCCATAAACTATTTTTATTTACTCTATCATATGCCTTTTCTATATCTATAAAACTCATATATAACTGTCTACCCGAATATCCATAATTTGTGTGACTACAAATAAACTATATCCTATACACCTTTTTAATCTTAAACCTCCTTGCATTTCCCCCTCTACATTATTTCCTCCCATCCATTTTACAACTCTTCTCCCTACCATTTATGGAAAAAACTTTTTAAAAAACTGAAATTACTGCTATCGGTCTATAAGTATTTAACTTTCTATGATCCTTACTCTTTCCCTTAAATAATAATCACTCTTGTATTACTCCAACTACTCAGAAAAACTGTATTTGGTGCCATCTTATTAAAACAGGATAATAACTTTACTATGTCCTAAATTCATTACCATCTCTGCTGCCCATCAATATAAACCTCTTGCTTTTCCATTTTTCAATTTCTTCGCTCCCTCATTCAGTTCATTTTTGTAAACCTAATATTCCCATTACTATATGCTTTCATGTTTTCTATCACTCTACCTTTCACATATAACATATTTTCTATATACCTTACATATCTATTTAAGATACTCTCTGAGTCTTCTTTACAGCTACACTCTATACCCTCATCTTCTAATAATACTATCTCTTTCCCCTACACTTATCCTTTTAAGTAATTCTATTTTCTTTACTCTCATCTCTTACACTTTTATTAATATCTTCCAAGAAATTAATATTCTATTTCATACTCTCTTTATAATTATCTATTTTATATAACTTCTTTTTTCTAAGTACTTTTCCCATTTAGCTTTAATATATTTTTCACTTTCCTTGTTTTTAATAGAACACTTATACTTTTTTCATGCTTTTTTTCTCTCTTTTACAGTTTTACTAATTCTCATTTTTATTACATTTATTCTTCTGAATATTCTCACCAAAAATCCTATTTTCAACATTTTCTATTTCACTACACCAGTCCTTATACTCATCCACAACCAATTCTTCCATGATTGCTTCAACTTGTATTTTATACTCTTCCAACTTATTTTTATCATTCATTCTCCATCCACATCATTCACTATTATTTCTACTTTTATTTCTAGTCACCATTACAATACTAACGATTTCAAATACATAAAGTTATGATCACTAGTACAAACTTTCTTTTCATTATTAAACACCTTTATTTTCCATAGTTTATTCATTCCCTCTTTCTCTACCAATACATAATTTATTGTATGAAATATATTAATTGTAGACCATGTGTATTGTCCCTCATAAATATTTGATGAATTTCCAATACTCAAATTCACTCTCTGACAAAGTTTTTATTATCAACATAATTCATTTCTTCAATATGTCCATTCATTTCTCTTATAACCATTATTTTCTTCCCCTTTCCTTTAAAACTTTGTATAGCCTTAACTAGACATTCATATATGCTACTGTTCTATTCTATTATAATTTGACTATCCCCAGTATCTATATAAACTATAGATACCATCCATTCTCATCTACCCAATCTTATTTCAAACCACAAATATTATTGATATTTAAATATTTTTATATAACACCTATACAACCCCTCTCCCCCCTTTTTATTTATATTCTGCCACACTAAATGTTCCATAATAGGTTTTTCTTCTTTTTAGGTGTGTTTTCACAACTGCTAATACCTTAAGCACTTCATTTTGAATTACTTTATTTAATTCCATCCACTACTCTTTTATAAATTGTTTTAATAATTTTTTCTTCATTACATTTATAAATAACTTTTTTTATCATTAATTTTTGAGATCCATTTTTCTCCATATCTATAATTCTATCAAAATCAAATTTCTTTTGTCTATTCCTTACATTCTATCCTTTTTTTTTATTTTGAGAAAATTGCAATTTAACCCCCCCACCCCCTTTTATAATTTTCCCAAAATATATTCTTTATAAATCAGACTCCTTAAAACTGCACTTCCTTTTTTTCCTAAATAAAATCCATCTTTACTTTATAACTCACTCTTTCCAATAAAATAATCCCACACATTCACAAACATAATACTATTTCTCTCACACAATTTTTTCAACATCTCATTTATAAAACAAGCCCTATCTAAAATGTCTCTTTTTGAATCTTGGTAATAATCCAACTACTCCTACTCTTCCTTTAATCTTACTCAAATTCCATTTCAAATCTATATTCTCACCCATTACTCTCTAAACATTCTGACAAATTATTAGTCCCTACCATAACATACAATCCCTACTACATTTCTTTTCTACTTTATTTGATACATCCCAAAATGTAGATCCAGGAAAACATACTCTTACATACCTGTTTCTATTTCCCCTTGCAATTAGCTCCCACATTCTCTAATTAGTGAATCTCCTATCAATATTGTCTCATAGTTTACATTCTCTACTCCATCCATAACATTTTCTACCATCATTTGGCCCAACTTATCTAATTCTTTTTTATCATTCCCTGCTCAATAATTCTTTTATTGCCTCACATTTTATCTCTAATAATTTTAATTTTATTTCTACATCCTTCAGTTTTTCTTCTATCTCACTTATTCTTTGAATAATCACCTCCATTGCACTACTACTTTATCCACCCATATTTTCTGACACTCCACGAAAACCATACTCTATTCTGTCTTCCATAACTACATTTTCTTCCTTTCCCCTGTCTTTTTCTCTTTAGACTACCTACACTTAAATACCAGTTTCTCATCTCTTTAATCACATTTACACAGTGACTACATAACCATAAACCTGTTACATCCTTCCTAGTCTTATTCAAACATTTCAAATGATAAACCTCATCACATATACTACATTCAACCAGAGCATGCCTATGTTCTTTCTGCCGATTATAGACACATTGTGAAATACAGATGCAATCCATATTCTTATTTTCCAAATCATGTATTTTTTGAACATTATCTTTTTTCTTATATTAAATATCTATTCTTAAATTTAAAAAAAATAACAAATTTGCTAAAACATTTGTTACTATCCTTTCATTAGATTTGAAAATTGATTCACATTAAATCAAAAGATTTTGCATTGTTTATTTATATTTACTATTTAGAGAATTAAATGGAAAAATATTTTAAGATCCATCCTCTTTGTTCGGAAAGCTTGAGTCTGGCTAATTTCTATATAAATTAAAGTGAGAAGAAGGTGGGTACCATCTTTTTTTCATAGTTCTGGCTGGTGTTCTTGAATTGAGAGTCCCATGTGCAGTCATTATTACATAGGATTGGGTGTTACATAAGCAATTTTAAGGCACTTCTGATTAAGGTTTTAGCCTATTTATTACAAATAGTTAATGGGAATGATATTTATTCAAATTTGTTTCTAAACTAGAATAGCTTGAAAAGTACCTTCAGGGACTATCAATAAAGTGTACCTTTTACTATGTAAAGACAAAGACACATACTCTGCTGATAGAGAACACAAATCTGCATTGTCCAATGTAATTTTCTAAAAACATTCCTAAAATAATGTTACTGAATATAAATAGGGCTAATTTTAAAACAGATTATTTTATAAAGTTATTTTCTAAATGCAGCAACTAATTGAATCCATGTCACTGAGAACATTAACATTGACCATTGAGTGAAGGAACCAAATCTTCCTTTCCTAATCTTTGCAAGATGATCTCCATGATAAAATGCTTTTTCATATCCACAAACTGATGGACCATCTAATTGAATGTAGAAAGTAATTCATTGAGGAAATGCTACCTTCCATCTAGTGAAAGAAGTGCTACCCATGTTTGAATATGATCTGCTTCACAAGAAAATGGACACATCCAGCCAGTCAGTCGTCACAATATCAGGAAGTAACTATTCAATGTCACCTAAAGATCTTGCTAAATCTATTTTAAATCATTTATATACTCTATTTAATTTCAGAATGTAATTATATGTGTATTTAATACTGATGGTGTAGTGCCAGTTATATATATATATATATATATATATATATATATATATATATATATATATATATATATATATATATATATATATATATATATATATATATATATATATATATATATATATTTTAATCACTTGTTTACGAGTCTCTATAACTTTATAAAATCAATATGTTAATTTTTTTCATCCATTTCACACTTTACATTCTTTCTTTACCTGAGTTAAGTTTATTTTCTTAATTAATATTATTTCATGTTGATGTAGTGTGATTTATCTTTAAATTAATATGACACTCTTACCCAACCTCAGGAGTATGCATATTTGTGATAGTCCACCCAGCTTTGGGGGGGGGGGGGGTTAATTTATCTCAATTTCATCATAAAAGTACTAGCATGCTAGGTTAAAATGATTAAATAATTTTATATGTTTAATTATGGATTGTCATTATGCCACTGTATTTATTAGTGATATTTGTTTATTATTAGATGTTAACTATATCAACTAAATCAATTTTAAATAGTCTGTAGTAATTTGATGACCATCATTTCTGTAATTATAATACAATTACTACTTACTTTTAATACTTTTTAGCACATTATTTTTTTAAGATTGTATTGCTTACCTTAAATGGGATTTGGTTAATGAAAATATAACATGCTCTTCATATTATTATGACATTCATATAGTTATCAAAATAGTTATTACTAAATGAACATACCATTATGTGTGATATTAGATTTACTTTAGGATTTAGTTCATATCAATACTATAAGGGATGTACTTACTTATCTAAGTGTTGCTAGAAGATGTTAGTATTATTTTGATGTATATTTATATTTTGCTTTGTTGTTTTGGGGGATTTCAGGAACTCTGAATCTACCCCTTTTTTCATACATTGTTCTAGTTGGTGTACACATCTGTGCCCTAGGACAGTGTGGTTAGAATAGAGAATGTTCTGCATTGGATGACTCTGAGACAGCCATCCCATCACATTTTCCATCCTACCCACTCTTGAGATATGGCTCAGCCAGAAGCATGGGCTTACTTCTTTCTTAAATAAAATGATGAAGCATATCATGGTACAAAATGGACCAAACCTATTATGGCTGCCATCCATGCTAGTATCACCACTTATTAATATTTTAGATTCAAGCCTATTTAAAAGCCGAGTTATAATGCTGTGATAATACTGAATCATTCATCATTCATTAATTTACTTGTAATTAGAATATCACAACCAAGCTAGCTTGCATTAAGTTATTTAGTCCTTAAAATGAACCATTCCCAGATGCATTGATAATTTATTTTTATTATGTAATATTGGTCAACACCCATCAACTTATGGATGAACAAAAGCTTGCTATGTGAAATATGCAAGTGGCATCCTATTCCTGGCAAGATTCCTGTAAATTTGCCCCAATTATAATATAGCGTTAAGATTGTTAAATTATTACGTGAAAATTTATTTAAGTAATATTGGTATATTAAAACTGCATATAATATCTGTATCTTTATGTATATATCAGTTGTGACCCTAACCTTATAGCATTATGAGATTCCCATAATGATAAATTATAAAATTGTAAATAAACAATGGTACATCTTTCGCGTGAATCTGTAAATATAATTCATATGCATATATGATTATGACAGTGTAATTATTAAAATTTATATATAAATTATTCAGGAGATTGAATCATTATTTAATTTAATCCCTAGTTTTTTGTTTATGACATTTCATATTTTAAAAATTCACTTTGCCCGGGTTATCCAAGATCATTCTTATCATATATGGTTTTATTATATCATAAGTTATTTGCTCAGTTATTCTCTACAGGTCTTAGCCACAAGCTTACGCTCGGAAGAAAAGAGGAAAACCTTCTTTACTTCAACCTAAGGTTACAGCCTTAGTAAATATTACTTAATATAATAATGTGCGTTTAATAAAATTTATAATTACAACTTTAAATATGTATTATAATATTTGTTTTAAAAAGTAGAGAAAAATATTCCGAATTTGCAAAAAAATAGAAGAGGTACATAATTAGTGATCATATGTGGAATGAGATACTGCTATGCTCAAAATACAGACATAATACTTATATATAAAACTAATTTGATTGTTGCAAATTATAAACATATGTATAACGTTAATGTGATGGATACCTGTTCAATTCTAAATATTCTATAAAATTAAGTTTATGAACATTTATTAATAGTTCAAAGTGTTTTAGGTTCAATATGACTTACCTCATTTACAGATCCCACTTTCCCAATGTCAGTAAAATTAGTAATTCCTATATTTAATATTGTTCCATCAGGATAAATTTGATTTTCAACAACTTCTCCATTTTGAAGTTTGGCACTTAAAGAACTATATATAAACATGTGTGTGAACATTTATGTTATTCTTATTATTAAAATATTACGATAGGATGTCAAATTACAACAGTCAATGAAGATTATATACTCTAAACTCTTTTTACATTCAAATGTAGATTCTTCTTATAAATGCAGCACTAAGCTATAAAGAAATACACTTACATGTTTAAGGAACAAATCAGCAACATTTCTTACTTTCCATATTTTTACAATAGACTCTATCCACAATTTAAGATTATAATTCAATATTTTTTTTAAAAAAAAGATAGAATTACCTCTATTTAAAAACTATAGCTGCATTTAGAAGAAGCATCCCCTTATGCATCCAAAATCCATTTACGTAGGATACGTTTTTCATTGGATACTGTGTATCAACACCTGACTGTGAAAAAAAAAAACAAATATCACATTAACCACAAAATAACAATGACTTAAAAATTTCCATTTACTTTTTTATCTTCTTATTTTTTATTAAGAAAATACAACTTGCAGCAGTTGATTAAGATGTTTTGGATATTTGGAGTCACCCTGTTGTATACCTTTCTTAAAGTTAAGTTTTCTATTACTATTATGTAATGTAATGCTTGCTATTGCATTTTTATAAACATCCATTAGAATATGAGAAAATCCCGGGTCTACATGTTGATGGCAGACTGCTTTAATCACTGAAGAAATGATCATACATTCAATGCATATTCATCATCTAAAAATTCAAAGGATAATGATAATTTATATTTATTCAAACTTTCTGATATGTGTCATTGTACTAAAACCACTTTTAGACCTTACTTTATGTATTGGACTATTTCCTTCATCTAGTATTCTCTTGATTGGTTGAAATTCAAACTTTATTGAAGATAAGTTACACTTATCTTGGTGAATAAATGTGTACAACTGATGAATGACTGACACATCTGTAATTTCTAATATTTTCTTAATCATCTTTTAAAATATTAATATTGATAGTGAATTCTTACAATAATCAGGTATACCATTATCATTTATCTATTTGGTGTATATCACTTTGTGATAGGTGTTTCTTTAGCTATCTGAATATCTAAGCAAAAACTGTTTCATTTCATTATTTATAATCTAAGGAATAATAATAGTGTTCAACATCTTATCTAAACATAGTGAAACTTCGGAAAATAGTAAAAAAAAAATGGAAGCAATAAAAGCAATAATAATATTATTCCATGATATTTGACAGTAATTTTAAATCGTGACCACATTAATTTTTTTATTTATTTAAGATTAGATGTATTTACTTTTCAATAATAAGCCTTTTTGAAAGGTGTCTGACAATATTTGAAAATGTAATGTGATACATAAATGGTCACTTTTCTGCAATAATGTGAATTCTTAGATTTAGGTTGGAGAAAATTTTCCCTGACTAATGTTATAAAAAATCGGGAAAATATTATGAAGAGAATTGTTATAATGTCATACAAATCTATTCATGCTATATAGAGATCTTGCAAATAAGTTCTTAACAAGCTTTGCAGACTTTCCACAGCCCAGACCCATTTCTGCTACTGTATTTTTCAGTGAGGTGCTAGAATATTCAAGTATTATTTGTGAGCTCTCTATATATAACATTTGTAATACAAGCTTCTTAAATTTGGTCGTGTGACATATGACTTGATTTTTTGTAAATCTTTTCATTTACAGCAGGCATTAGTACTTTCACCTTAACCTCTAATGGTAAAAAAAATAATAATAAAATAAAGGTAGTTAATATATATAAATTTGAAAAAAATAAGATAGAAAAAATACATTAAATAATAAAGTAGTATTACATATTTGTAATAACATGGAACATAATTCAATAGAATGTAATATATTTATTAAAATGCACAAAAATAAAAATAATATATAATAAATGTATTAGATAAATGAAGAATAATAACTTACTTAGGAAGAGGATGATACAAGATAGATAAAACTCGACGCTTTTGAGCTTTCAAAATAAGAGTTTCAGCCAATAACATTTTTTCTAAATTCTGGGTGTAAAATTCTAAGCGTTGGTTTACATTATTGAAATCAAAACCATGAAAATCTTCATTTCTATATATATATATATAAACATTCGCTAGATCCAGGTATACTTATTTTATTCCCTCTTATTTAAGATTAACTTACATATAACTTACATATATATTTTTAATAAATTATTGATCCGATTCACATCTCATTATTTGATCTAAGAAAAAATTATACACATTGAAAAAAAGAAATTACATACAAAAGAATTTAGCCTGGTGACAAAATTTATTTTAGAAGTAACTCCATTTATTGAAATTACTTCCGGGCAACGTGCCACCTGTTACAAATATCCATAGACTGTTAGCTTCCCCGAAATTAATTTTAAATTACTATTCCATTTAACTTTGGGCATTCATTAAAACATTCACATTTTTATGATTACAAAACTTTATTTATGATTACATTTCTGAATTTCATACAATAGCCTATTATATTTTGGTCATTAATGTACAAAATTAATTTATGCTATCTCATGCATTGAGCTGATAAAACTTTATTTTGACAGAAAACAAATTTGAAATACACAGATTGTCACAATATTTACTTGGGACAATATTTTAGTAATTTACACAATGCATACATAGTGTGATTTAAGTGAAACAATAAATACAAATAGCTTGATTCACACTATAGCAAGTTTGGACAGGTTTAGATTATATAGTATACGTAATTGAATACCTGAGTCAAATAAAATATGTGAAATATATATGAAAGTAAACAATATAGATAATATAGAGTTTGAAAAATATTGTATATATCAAAACATAAGGGATTTGGGTGATTAAATATGAACAAAATGCTAAAATTAAGCTACAGGGATGTGAGTGTTTAAACAATTAAGATCTACAGGGATGTGGGTGTTTAAATAATTGAGGCCTCACATTTGGGGAAGCCATGGACCTGGTAAAAAATATACTATGTAAAGGTCAGAATCATCTCTCTTGCTAACACACCATGGAATTCAAACCCCAAACATGAAACTGAACACTGTAGGAGGGGTTACCTTCTAGATATACTAAGATTGAATCTAAAGTCTAAATTTCACAGTGCCACCTACATGATAATGCCTCTGATGCTACTGATAATATATCCCTTTACAGATGCCTGATGGTCAGGGAGAAACAAAGAGACTCTATACTAAGATAAGTTTGGGTTGCTAATTTACGTCTATGGATGGTACAAAAGAAATGTATAAAATAGATAGTTAGACCGAGACAGTGATAGGTATCAATAAAACAAAATATCAAAATGTTTTAATATATATATATATATATATATATATATATATATATATATATATATATATATATATATATATATATATATATATATATATATATATATATATATATATATATAATGCCACTGTCTGCTTATATGAGACAGGGACGCTTACTAAAATGGCTGTTAGTATAACATTCCATAAAATTACATAAAAGGTTGTTAAGAATATATGGTCTATCCCTACAGGCTAATATAGTATTATGATAATGTGCTTAAAAAGATGGGAACATGTGTGAGGTGCTTTGAGTAACTTGAAGTTTAATAAAACATTTGAATATTAAGGTTTATAGAATACTTCTTGATTTCGAGAATAGCACAGACCAAAGCTTATGAAGCGATAAAATGGGGATGTGATCAAGGCATTTATTTTATAATTATAATTAAAGTTATATTGGGAGGTCGGTATAGCTAATAATGAATTTATTAAAGGATGGAGGGTGTGATACATTTAAATCATGGATGCTTTGTAAAATATATAAGTAAAATAACAGTAAATATTTGAAATGACTATGGAGGGCATCTCGCCGCTGACCCATAGGAATGTCTAGTCATGGACAGTTGAAGTCTGGACTCATCCAAAACATAGCAACTGGGTGACGGCTGCATCTAATTAACAGGCATGACATACAAGTACACACTCTGCCTGGGAACTGCAGGAAGTGAAAGGGAATGGACTTGGCCATTTAAAACCCTTATAGAGAAATAAAGCAGTCTCGGTGACCAATTCATTTACCAACAATACTCGACTAATGTATATAAAACATACAAAATAGATTCACTTAGATTGAGAAAATGCCCAATAAATTCCCCAAAAATTTATTTAAAAGGTTCTGCCGATTCTCAATGTCAATTATGAACTTTGAAATTTAAACAGAATATTTTAAAATAGGAAAATGTTTGCTTGCGGGTTTGAAAAGAAAGCATAGATTTATTTATGCAATAATGCATTTGTGGCACATTTAATCTTTGATCTCGCAAATACTCTCATATTAGGTTAAAATCGATAAAATGTAGATTTTAGACTATTTAATTATTCTACATATTAACGAAGATTAGAATAGCCATCAAACTAGTGATTCACGAGATAATCAAAATGGGAATTTTTATAAATTTAAGATGCCTTAATATTGGCATCTTGCTTTCAACAAGAGAATAATTCACTCAGTCAAAGACTAATCTGACACACACTATCATAATAACATAAAAGAAAGATTAATAATTAGAAAATATTAACCCGAAGATAGAGAGCAAAAATATTGATTATTAGAACATTTTAAAGGAATACATAGTAAAGTCAAGTAAAATGAAAAAAAAACAATTAAAAATAGCTATAGCATATTAGTTATAAGAATTCCCAGAGCTCTTGGGTTAATGTGGGTTTTCGTCTGGAGAAGCATTTGCAGGTAGATTGATGGTCAGCAAGTTTTATACGATTCAGCAGCAAAAACTGGTATTGTTCATATTTTGGCAGCAGCAGCAGTTTCAGGGTTCTTTATGTGACCGCTTTCAATGGTATAGAGCAGTGGCAGCCATTTCCAAAGGAAAAAATAGCCTTCTTTCTGGCTCTACTCCACCATTTCAAAGTTAGCAATTTTAAAGGTTGGGTGATTGATAGGTGAGACTGTTGGTAAATTGATTTGAAGATAAAAACTTGGCTTCAAACTCAACACAAAGCTAGAAAATCTCAGGACAATATATATTAGAAATATTGCTCGAAGAATAATGCTAGGAATCTTGCTACAATAATTGCTAGAAATATTACTAGAAATATATTAGAATAATCTTAGAATATTTGCTGGAATATTACTAAAAAGATATTAGAATCACTAGAATATTTGCTGGAATATTACTAGAATGAAGAACAAAAAAAACATCCTACTTATGGTGAAATTGCACAATACAACTGCTCTGGTGCATTATAAAAATATTCCAAACTTTGCTTACTTATCAGCTGTAATCAATCCTATCCGAATGTTTAAAGGAATTCAACAAAATTTTAATTAATTTCTATTGTTAGTTTCCTTGTCAACATTCTAATTACAAATTTTATTTAATTAAAACAACTTTTACTAATTGAAAAAAAAACCTTAAATGGACATCTGCTGTATTTTTAGATAAGCTTTTATAACATTAAATAATTAAAACTTATTCCTACCAGCCCTCATTTATTTTTATCAGAAAATATATGACATGACTTTTATTAAATCTAAAAGAAAATGATTTTACTTTTTAATTTTCAATATTTGAATCTTTTTATGAGACGAATATGAATTTTATTTTAAATCAAAACAAATATTACGACTGTAATATATTTTTGTAAACAGATTCAAACAAAATAATTTTAAATAACAATTTATAATCTTAACATAAGTTTTAAAATACATATCACAGTGTGTGTGCAATTACAACCTATATAACCTACTTTTTAAATAAATCCAAATTATGTGTACATACACATAATTTACAACATTTTATTTATTGGGCATGAGTTATATACTTATATATAACATGAGCATTGTACTTGTGGTTTAAAATTGGGTGGGATTTTCAGCATATAAGTGCATTGCAGACACACAACAATACTTTGGGGTTCAAACTAAGGTATGAGGGTAGGAAAAGGTGAAACAAAGATCTGCAAAGCAGATTATACTGTTTCAAATATATATATATATATATATATATATATATATATATATATATATATATATATATATATATATATATATATATATATATATATATATATATATATATATATATATATAT
>JAQFVV010014579.1:0-32666 GCA_028023455.1 Epiperipatus broadwayi
ATTAGTATATAGATAAATAAATGGCTGATGGATAGATAGACATACAGATATATAAGTAGATAGATGGATAACTAATAGAATAGATGGATGAGTAAATAGTTAGATAGTTAAATGGATAAATAAAATAAAAAGCAGATAGATGATAAATCGATAGTTGAATAGATAATGGTCAGCCAGATGAAAAGTCAATTAAATAGATAAATAGGTAGATAGATTCAGATTGGGAGGTAAGCAGACATTTAGATAGATAGAATCAATAAGCATTTAACTACGTTTTTTATAAATATGTTTCATTAAACATATTTAAAAATTAAAAAACAATAAATTCTTTAAAACACTTATTCTTTTAAAATCTTTTCTATTTTTTAAAAAAGATTCATAAAAAAAAGATTTGAAATGAAAAAGTGTATTAAAGAATTTATTGTTTTTAATTTTTAGATTGATAGATAAATGAATATATGGGTAGTTAGCTAAATAGATGAATGGATGGATATACACAGAAATACAAACAGGTAGATGGATAGATAGATAATTACATGGAAAAGCAAACAGATAAGCAGACTAACCAAAACTTTTTTTTTTCGTTCCCTTGTCAATTTTTTTCTCTCTTCCTTGTTGCCTATTTGTTGTTTTCAAATCAACAACATAAAATAAATATTTCTCTCGTAATTTTTTTTGATTCTTAATATTATACATATTTTATGAAATTTGCTTAAATTTTTTAGCCATACTCATGTATTTTGCCACTACATTTTACTCATTCTAAGATAAAATGTTACATCTTTCGGCCGCATTACAGGGTCAAAACAAGTACCGCTAATTGTAATAATCTATATTTTACTCATTACCTATTTCTCACATTTTTTTTTTTTACAAAGAAATATGAAATTTTGTATTCTGCCGCCATACTTTTTTTTATTTTTAAATTTCAACAAAATTTGAAATTCATAACAGTTTAAGACATTTTCTATGAAATATCTAAAATTGTTTTGATTTTAATACTTGCTAATTGCTGATAACATTATATCTATTTACTGCTAGAAAATGAACAACAAAAAAATATTTCTCATATAATTATTTTTCATATTAGTTAGTATTCTGCTGGCATGCCTTTTTTAAAAATAATTTTAGATAAAATATGAAAATATTTTTTTGAACTTTGGATAAAATTTGATTTTTTTTCTTTGCCCTAGACAAAATATCCGGAAACATTTTGTATATACTTTCAATGTAATGACTAAAGTTGTTTATTGCTTGCTTGTGTCAATAGCAATTTGGTGCTCCCCCTAGAGCCAAAATTATCCTAGGTCATCTACTAAAATACTCTTTCTTCCATACATATGACCTAAGATACATATGGAATCTATTATTGAGATTTTCCAAATTCTCTAACTCAATTCAAAATTTTCAGGTTACATTATACATATATAATACAGTACTGTATTCTCAAATTTCAAAACTTAAAATTAAATGGATTCACAACGTAATATCTCAATTCGTAGTTTTAGCCGTTTTCTCAAATGCCAAGCTTAACAATATTATTTTGACTACACCTTTTATGACTTGAAATTTTTTTATTTATTTGTCATTTAATGAAAAAAAATTTCTGATGCTAAACATTGTTAGGAGTTAGGAGGGTGACCTGTGTAAATAACTCAAGAGCTAAAAATTTTGGGATATAAATTCAATCTACATCGGAGCTTAAACGTTACATTAGTTCTCTTATTCGATTATTTTACTTTGGTGATTTAGTCTATTTAAATCGGAAAATGTTTTCCAAGCTCCGTATTATCATTTAGGCTTCCAGAAATAATGTTAACAGTTGTCTCCTTTGTTTTAAATATTTCAAAATTTTAACATTATTACTTCTTCCCTTATTAATACTCAGTATTCTTTAACTAAGAGGCTTCTATGAAAATTTTTGTCTGAAGTAAGTTACTTACTATCCTAATTAACTTTTAATTAATTAATAAAAAGTTAACATTATTTCGTCTGTAAAGTGATTTTCCTTAAAAAAAAAAATTAAGATTCACCTCATATATTTTCAAAATCTTACTCTTGTCTTAAGTTTTGAAATCAATAAAGCCATTACTCCGTTCCATATCATTTCAGAAAATAAATTTTAATAACTAAATTTTTTATTACTTTATATTAAGCTGCGAATAACCTTTCTTTAACCTTAACTCAACGGAAATTTTTTTTTATTTAAATTTTTGTGTCAAAACATTTATTGATCAGGAAGGAAGTTCAATTAATGAAATTGAATTTTCATCTTAATAAATTATTTTGTATAAAAGGAACACTTTTGTTCAATTTCTAGGCAGTGAAAGTGATGTGACATATATAAAGCAGCCTGCAGCTGGCGAGCATTGAAGAGGGGTAGAACTAAAAAAATAACTTACGATTTCCTACAGAGATAACTTTTGCGGCCACTATAAAAAGAATAAACCTTGACATATTGTTTAATTAAAATCATTCTATTGAATAGGAATGTTCATCTCGAATCAAAAAATAAAGAAATATTTAGATTCTATTTGTCAAATGTCTTTATTCATTCACCTTCCCCCTCCCAACATACTTGCAAACTTTTTATTTTCTGCAGTTTATTTTTTGTGATACATGATGACACACATATATATATCATTTTTATAATTTATTTATTTAAAATTGATAAAATGCATGACTTCATGCTAAGCTACATGATTTGGTCCTAGCACAGGGTTTTCAAATTGTGATCTGCCTAACTCCGTGGTTCCACGCAATCACTTGAGGGATTTCAAAATCAAAATTTAAAGAATTCCCCATCCTCAAAGCCAAAACTTTAAAATAGTTAATTCTTAATAATTTACTTTATTTATATAATTACTTTCCATTACCTCATTAGTCAATAAACTATTTATACCTATTATGTAGTAAAACTGTATTTATGACTAGACATGATGATTTCAATCAATGAAATATAAATAATAAAATTTGGTCACATAAGATGGTTGATTTTTAAAATTTTAGAAGTCAATGATTTGAGTTAACAATCAAATTAAAGCCATCTGACCTGGTTATTTCATCTTCCTGTAATAAAATTATGCATTAGTAAAAATAATGTTTAACAGATTTAAAAATATTATGCAATAGGGTAACTTTCTTGATATGGCAGTCGAGGGAAGTTGCATCTAGTTTAGATTTGTCTGAAATTAGCAATTCATCTATGTAGGAGTCTATGGATTTCTAGTGTCCATTGATGATGCATTAGTAATATATTTATACACAATTCAGGATTAAATAATAGTAAGTGCAGTGTTTTTATATAGTTTGTTTTATACTTCTGTGCATTAAGAAATAATTATACACATTGTTATTCTTTTTAATTCTTGTTTGTTTGTCCTAATTTAAAATTAACCTTACAATATAAGTACAGCATATTTGCAATGAAATTTTGGCTGCTTTCAAAGGTTTGCTTTCATAATTTTTAAGATTAAAAAAAAAAATTTAATTAATAAATCCAACTTTTAGAGTGAACAAATAGTTAGAAGCTGGAAAATTCAAGCAAAAAGATGAAATCAATGACAAGGAGCAATAATGAAAAAACGGTCATTAACAAATAATGCAAGAACATCTACATTTATCTACTAGCAAGAAAAAAGTGAAAATATGATTAAAAACTACTTAATATTTGTTTTATTCAGTTTGAACCATGAATTATGTAAAAAAGTCATTAATAATAGTAGCTTAAGTTTTTTGAAAATTAAAACTCGTATAGGATTTAATTATACATCAAAATATTGAATATTTTCAGTGTAAATGTAAACAACTAAAAAACAACAACAAAACTGTTTTACTAAATATTTATATTCTGATAAAATATCTCTTGAAACTTGAGGTTAATTGTCAAATTACTTTTGGAAAATAAGGCATATACAATTAATTAAAAGTTAATAAAATCCTGTACTAGAGATATAATATCTTGCAAGCTTGATGAAAAATATGGTAAATAAATTGACAGTGAAACATTCTTTGATACTACAATTATGAGACAGATTAAGAAAATAGCATTACTTTATGGAGACAAATTAATATTTCATTCAAAGTGTTTTCACTATCATTCTATAATATAATTAGATAAATCTCTAGATATTGACAGTTTAGCTATTTTAATAATATTGATATGCTTTTAAATTCTACAATTAAAGATCTGCATTTTTGCTAGTCTTTAGTAGAGAGAACCACCAAAGAAAAAAAAAGACCCTATTATGATTGGAGAAAATCATTACTAATTTGAAACAAAGGAGCAATATCACAAATAATTGCAATATCCTCACTTATTAAATATTTCTATGGATATTTTTTATCATTATGCATTCATAGTAAAAAAATTACTAAAAACATTAAATAATATTCATTAAGGCTGTAGCCTCAATCACGTGCGTATAAAATGCGATAGTAGGGACCTCTACAGGTCTTTAAACCCCTCTTTTCTTCCAAGAGTAAGCTTGTGGTTTAAAGACCTGTAGAGGTCCCTACTATCGCATTTTATACGCACGTGATTGAGATACAGCCTTAATGAATATTATTTACGTAATGAATGTGCGTTTAAATAAATTTATAAAAACATTAAAGGAAGGTTTGGGTAACATTGTAAAAATAATAAATTCCATTAAATTCAAGATTATTTATTTTGTTATATGATGAATTATTTAGCAACCATAAAATATTGATGTATACTTAAAAATGCAATGGTTGAGCCAATTTTTTGAGATAAAAAATAAAGAATATTTATTTATAAATAAATGTAAACATGATTATAGTCTAAAGTTAAATGATAAGATATTGTTGCAATGATGGCTTATTTTGTAGATAAATTTTTGACTTTAAATAAAGTTAATATGTTTTTTGAATAATTTAAGATGCATTTTAAAATGTAAAAAAAAAAAAAAAAATGAATGCATTACTTTTAAAATGAGATATGTGAGCATTATATGGAAAAAAAGAAAGAATAATGTATAATGTTTTGAAAAACTGAAAAAAGAAAATAAATTAATTTTGGATGATAATGTTAAAAAATATTTATTAAAACGCATTTCCTAGTTGAAAAAATTGATTTCACAGAAAAAATTGTTTCATATAATTGAATTAAAAATCTATTTCAGAATTATAATAAACAGATAATTTGCTAATGAAAAAAAAAGCAATTAATTGATATCTCAACAGAATAGATATTAAAAATTAAATATCAGTCAAAAGATCTTGATTTTTATTTATAAATTCACATGGAACAGCCATAAAGCAGTAAAGATTCTAAAGTTGTTTCCCAGAAATTACATCTGTAAAAAATCATTTTACTCTATAAAGCAGTGAAAATAAAATACAGAAATAGATTGGTTGCAGAACATAAAATGTGCATAGAGACAAAACACCATTTAGTAATGCCACCCAGTTCATGTCAGAGTAATAAACAAATGCAGGAATATTTGTAGACAAAATCCCTATTTAGTGCCTATTCATTTAATATCCCCAGACTAGTTTTTAGTTTGTGGCTTTTAGTCATTTAATATAAAATGTGCTTACAAATAACATCAATAGAGTCTCATTTCGATAGTTTGTGTCAAAAAATGCAAACAGTTTCCAGCCATTGAAGTTACATATGTAACAACGATTAATTAATTGGTAATTAATTTGATCTGACTTGTATTTAATGTTTAAACAATTTTTTTCTAGAGATGGTACGGGATCTGCAAAAAAATGTATATTAAGGCTTTTGTGACCAAATTAGTAAAGACAATAAGGTGCTATGATCAGGTCAGGAATGCACTCAGTTATCATTTTAATAGTTCCATTATTTTTTTATTGGAGCAGTAAGAATTACTGCTTATGCAAGTTTATTGAAAGTAGCAGAAAAGCATGTCAGAAAGATATACTTTAATATATTGCTAGAAATCTACCTTTGCATAGTTTTTAATTGGTTGCTGGTATAATGCATACATTTATAATTTATGAGAAACACCAACTATACCCAATGTTTGTTTGTCTTTGTGATAGTGATGAATCTCAAAAAAACAATAGAATAAATTATGTTACAAAAAATAATGACTGCTCCTATATTGTTATTTCTTAATAGTATATTATTATCATAAATGAAAAGAAATTGGGAAAATACTTTTAGAACTCTTTGAAACTAAATGGATGAATTATATATATAAAAAAATAAGGTTTTTTTTTTATTCTGGTATAGCAGAAATAAGAATTAAAAAATGCAATGAGTCACATTACTATAAATGATAAACCAAAAGCAATTTTGAGAATTCTAGTTGTTCATGTTTGTATGCCAAGTTGAAATCATGATGATGAAATAGGAAGCATTATAAAGAATTTTAAAAAGTAAATGAAGTGGAATATTAAAATAGCCATAGATTGATATTAAAATTAATAAGATTGCGATATTATGAATAATGAGAAAGTGATAGTAAAATTTGTAAAAAATAATAAGTTAGAGATAAAAAATGAGAGTGGTAAAAGATTGATAAGCAAGAATGAATATATAGCTTAAGAATCACTAGAAAAGAATTTGCTCATTAAAAACTCTATTAAATTGAATCATGTATTGATTAAAGAGTATGTTTTAAAACAGTATTAAGGAGAACACTTTTAATACTAGAATTGATAAAAATATGAATCATAACTTAGTAATGATAGTAATTAAGCTTATCTTTTAAGAGAATAAAAGCCAAAAATGGAAGTTATTTAAACAAAACCAAATTTTCAAATTTGGGAATATAAAATAAGAATATCATATTTTTCTGAAAATCTTTTTTTCATTATATTATATTATTGCTTCAGCCAAATCTATGAGGGCCCCTCCCCTCCTCCGGATTTTTGTAACAAAAAATTGTGTATTTATTTTTAGATGTTACAAATTCAATATCCTTCAAACTGTTGTCCATTCAACACAATGCAGATGTCTAAATGTGTTTTCCATTTTTTTGAAGCAGTCCTGAAACTCTTGTAAAGTGATGCCTTTTAATGCCTTTTTTTTCCTTCACCACTTCCAAGTTCGCAAAACATTTTTTTAAGGCTGTTTTTCATTCAGGGGAACGAAAAGTTGCATGGAGTGAGATTGGGTGAATATGATAGCTGGATAAGCTGACAAATTCTGTTTTTGACTTAAAATTGCTACACTCTCAAGGTTTTGTGTGGTGGTGCATTATCATGGTGAAGCTTGCACTTTTCACTTTGCCCTAAATTGAGACATTTTCATCTTACAGCATCATGCAAATGTTTTAGAATTTGTAGATAAAACACCTGACTATTGCAAACAAATTCTGAGTGAATAATGTCATTTGCATAAAAAAATCAGCATTCTCTTAATATTGGACTTCATTTGCTGTATTTTTTGAAATATGATGAATTTGAACTCTTCCATTAATAACACAACCAGGGTATTTGACACCATATTGAATTTTTAAAAAATGATTTAAGACCAATTTTCACAATAACTTCAGTTTTAATAATGTTTTAGCAAAAAGTTTTACATTGATAGAAACTAGAAAAGCTAAGTAAAAAAATAAGACTAAGACAAATAGTGATTACCATTAAAAAGGTAAGGGGAAAAAAAATTTCAATATCTGAAAAAATTACATTATTGTCTGTTTATAATTTCTAATTTCTAATTAAGTTTAAAATTTCGTCTTCATTGATAATTTCTTTGTATTCTTCACAAAACTCTCATTCAAACCACATATAATAAATTACAAAAGTAGTGGCATAAGAATTCTTCATTTTTATCTTGTACCCCAAAAGTTAAAAAAATCTCAAGGCATCTTTAAGAAAAATATTTATCCTAATAAAAGATACAAAATGAATCATTTCCAGAAGGTGGATACACATTTGTAATCATAACAATTGGCTTCTTATCTATCTAAATCTAGAAATTGAAGGCCACTGTCTGTATTAATAATAAATTGACTCTCTTCTCTTCATTTTATTTTTTTTGTGCACACCAATGATGCTATCTTGTTATATTTATTATCCCACAGAGATAGAATTTATTTGTAAATAGCTTATTTGCTAGCTATAGATTTAAAAATAATGTGATGCAAGATGTGGCAAAACTACTGACTCCACAGCAAGAATACCAAGGCATCTTTGCTTGCACACAATTTTATATAGTATACATAATGATTGTACTATCACTACATAGCTACCACTTGAAACCTCTCTTTATTGGTTTTAAGAGTTTATATTTTCACATGGTATTACGTCCAGTAAATTTTGTGATTGCTTCATTAACTGCAATTTTTCTGTGCATCTGATAGTCAACCTTAAAATTTACATTGCACTGCTCTATAATAAGCTGATTTTATATATGTTGTAAAAATTATTACTTGTTATACAAATACAGATATGCAAGTACAAACACAAATACACTAATACAAATATAGACAAACTAATAAATTATTTAACTTTTTGAGAATCATTATATCTATAGAATAAGGTTGCCTCAAACTTGTATCAAATACCAAAATTACGTTGTACATACATCACTACTTTCATTATATTTGAATACAAGTTTAATTTATATACTACACAGACACTAATACAAACACATTAATAAATTATACATTTATGAAATAAAAGAAATTAAAATAATAATATTCAAATAATAATAAAAATCTAAAATTAAATACTTATATATGTTATGTTTATTTTCAGGATGAAAGCCTTGAAATTGCAAAATCATCGAACCATGTTGAAAACATTTTATTACTAATTCTGGCCATTAAAAAACTTATGCCTTTGTTTTCTTTGTATAATCTAATAAACTGAGCAGAAAAAAAATTAAATGAACTTATTATTAGAAATATTAATAAAAAATCAAAATTGTGTCTGATTTTAACACACCATACACCATTTTAAAAAGGAAATTGAACCACAGAGTAATGATATTGACACATGCGTAGTCTATTTGATATTTTCACAATATTAAAAAGAAAAAAAATAATTTCAAACAAATGAGCAGAGCCACAATTCATTTTGTGAAATACTTAAACCAGTCATAATGTTGTGTTTTCCCAGAGTAGCTTGCTTGTAAGCTGTTTCAAGCATAACAATCATTTCCCCTACTGTTTTCTTTAACAGAAAACTGAATTTCACATTGTTTCAACTTTTCAGCTATTCCAAAAATCAACATGTGAGACATACTTAAAAAAATTTGCTGCATTGTACCATGACTTCTTTTAATAATGCCAGTTGACAGAAAGATAGAGGGGGTTCCAACAAAAGGCATCTAGTGGTAGAAATATGTACTGCAATGAAATTGCCCATCGAAGAATGATTCTGGGGTTTTTTGGGGTACCCCTTCATAATTGTTCATTTTCAGAAATAATTATAATTTAAATTTTTATATTGTTATATAGGTATCAATATTCATTCTTATTGATAACCAAACTGACATTAGAATCACTGAATTAAACAGCCCATAATATTTTTAATGCAAGATTGTATTTTAATGGTAATAAATCTATAATTTAGTTTACATTCCGATTCCTAGATCTCAGATATAACTAGAAGATAACAATAGATCTAAAATGCAATTACTTTTTACACAATTCAGTGAAATGTTTGATGCAATGTTTGTCAAGATGAAAAAAGTTTTTGGTTTCAAATATATTTACATTTTGCAATAATATTTTAAAAAAATAAATATAACTTTTATTTTTGTAATTATTAATGCCTTCTGGAAGCATTCCAGTAGTGATATAGAGGGGGGGGGGATACTTTAAAGTTGGTAAAGGCACAGAAGTGTTTTTATTATGTTTGCTGCAGTGGTAGATGACAGATTCTGACATTTAAAACCCATGGTTCATGCCCTGCTTTGAATTTACAAACAATAAAGACATTTATTTATTATCTTTTAAAGAATACATTTAATATTTTTAATTATTTTCATTATGCAAAATATTAAATAATATTTTAAACTTGCTTCGTTGAAAAGAAATGTTTCAATTAAATGCTTAAATAAACATAGTCACATGTATATATTAATTAATGGAATAGACCTTATAAATTACCTTATATGGAAATGAATTCCTAAGACACTAATTAATTGTATAAATCTAAAACCTTACAGATATGGAAATAAATTCCTAATATTAATTAATATTATAGACCTTAAAAACTTATGGTATATAGAAATAAATTCCCAAGAGAGTAATTAATTGTATAATTAAAAAGCTAAGAGGATTTTCGTTGTATGATAAACTCTAAATAATACATAATTCAATTACGCGAAGTGATTAATTAAAGCCTAAGAATTTACTCCAGAAAATATACGAGAAATAAAAATGGTTGCTGCTACCATCACTATGTCCAGAGTTGAAGAGCAGTGAAAATCTTCATCACAGGACTTCATTTCCAGGATCTCAGTTCCTGTAGGTCACTAAGCTGACTATGCCTTTTTTAAAAGACCGTCTCGGTCTTATTATTATTATTTTGAAACGAATCAAGTGAGTCATCGAGCATTGTAGTATAAATACTATAGATGTTATTGAAGGTAAAGTCAATAATAGTTTACCTAACATTATAAACATTATTTGCTATTTAGTAATTAAATTGTGAATTAAGTTCGCTCAAATGCAGACTTTATGTTTGTGTTAAAGATCAATGTAGTAATTCCTTTTCCTACTTGTTAATAAATTATTATTGCTAAATATGTATGTGCTGTTATCTGTCGAGTTTTATTGTATATTTGATTGCTGATCGCTTAGTCACAGTTGGGGACACAACACATTATTTTTATTAGTTTTAAAAATATTTTTTTGCAATAATTATGCTTAAAAATAATTTAATTTAATTACAAATTTTATTCAAATTGAAAGCTCTATATAATAAATTAATCATAAATTTTAAACCTTGATTTAATTATGTTTAATGTTGTAGATAAAGAGTTAAAAGTTTTTCAGTTAAAAGAAACAGAGAATAGTACTTTATTTTTAAAATTTTATGGGCAGTTGTAAACAGAATAAACATAAGAATTACTGGGGTAGGAGATAGGATGGAGAATTGAGGGTCGTGTGAAAGTCTGAGCTCAAAATAGCCTATATACTACATTGTTTGTACAGGTATATAACAACAGCCTGTATGTTAGATATTAAATAAGAATTATTCTGAAAGATTTTGACAGATGAAATTTGCAATTTATATATAAATAATGAAGTAAATATTGATAAAAGGCTATGAAATAAAGTTAATCCAAAATATAAATGGGAATTATTTAAATAAAAATTTGAAAACTGCAGTATTATCTGTGATAATGAAAAGGATAGATTGTGAACTGAAACTCCAACTGAACTACTATATTCCATAAGATTAGGTTATTATTTTGTGGACCAATAAAGTTGGATTTGAAAAAAAAAAGATTTTTTATTTTATTTTAGTTTTTTATGGAATAGAGATTAGCATGATACAGAATAGCGATGAAACAGATAGTAGGCTTTTGAGATATAAATTTAGAAAAGATAAATAGAAAGAATAAATCTATGAAAAAAGAGTATTTATTAAAGAAATTATCAAGTAAACGATATATTTTACTACTCACATACATACAGTCAATAATAATGAAACATGTTGAAAGAAAACTATAGAAGGGTAAAAGAAAAATGTTAAGAAATGAATAATGATCTAAAGAAAGAAAGAAATTGAAGTATACGCTGAAACAGAAAATATTGGATAGTATTGTGGGGATTGATGTCAAGATTTGCCTTTTTAGAATATAACTAAGTTGGATGAAAAAGATAAAAGATCATAAAAATATTAAGTTAGTAATAATGATTAATAAACTGGCAACAGTTTGAGATTGTTGATTGTTATTAATATTGGGATTGTCTAAGTGTTGACTGGTTTTTAATGTTTATATATACATATTTAAATTTGCAAACATTTGTTCATCTGCATAAAAAAATGATTTTTTATTTTTTATAATCTAATGCTAAGTGCACTTCTGATGAAGTTCATCCATAATCATAGTTCTCACTTAACATTAGATTTTAAAGAAGAAAGAAACAACTTTGATATGTAGACAGTAAACCTTTGCAAATTTGAATTACAAATACATAAAAAGGGGGGAAAGCTCTCTCTTTCTATATATATATAATATTTAATGTTTTTATGATTATATAATCTAAATAAAGTCATTTTTGGGTTAAACTGTGTGTTAGTTTTGATTATTTCCCAACATTTTGTTGAAATAGCATCCACCATTCTCAAAATTAAATTAAAAAAAAAAACCCCATAAAATCTCAAGTAATGAGATTGAGTGAAAAATAAAGAATGAGATTGAGTGTAATAAAATAGTTGAGCATTTGGAATCCATCAATTAACAAAATGTTTACTTTCTTCAGTTTTAACATTAATTGTTTTCAAGTTTATATTAGAAGAAATAAATAAAATAAGTAGTCTCCATAAGGCTGAAATACATTGTGCTTTATCAGTTCTATTTAAACCAGTCAGTCTTTTTAACATTTCAATCAACTCCATCATGATTCTCAATTCATATTTTTCCAAATTAGCAAGCATTATCAAAATCAGGTTTGTGACAATTTCTAAAAAATGTGAAGTAAAAGCTGACATATTTAACTTCTGATTAAAGGCATTTTTATGTTCTTTAATTCTGACATTAAATTGTCTATTAGACTGACCTATATAGATCTTTGAGCACTGTAAACATGAATTTCATAAACACCTTGGTATTCCAAAAGTACTCTGGCTTCAGGTTTATGAAAAAAAAATTGCCATTTTTTTTGCTAGTGAAAAAAGTAGGCTTTATGTTAAAATTAGATGACCTACTGATTTTATCAATGCCTCCTTCAAAATAAGGTAAAACACACTCTATAACTAATTGAATTATCAATTTTATCCGCTTCCTTCTTTTCTTTTTTTTTTAGTAATGCTATGTAATGTAATATGACATACATAACATTAATATTACCAAGAAAAAGAGGATAAAATTGATAATTCAACTAGTTATAGAATGGTTTTACCTTATATTAAAGGAGTCTCTGATAAAATCAGTAGAAGATTATCTAATTTTAACATAAAGATTACTTTTTCCACTAGCAAAAAAGTTGGTGATTTTTTCCATAAACCTAGAGACAGAGTAGTTTTGGAATACCAGGGGGTTTATGAAATACCATGTTTACAGCGCTCAAAAAACTATGTAGGTTAGCCTAATAGTGGAAATAATGTCAGAATTAATGAACATAAAAATGTCTTTAATCAGAAATTAAATACATCAGCTTTTACTTCACATTTTTTAAAAGTTGGTTACAAACCTGATTTTTGATAAAGCAAAATACTTGGTAATTTGGAAAAGTATGAATTGAGAATCAAAAGGAAGTCAATTGAAATATTAAAAAGACCATCTGGTTTAAATAGTGCTAAAAAAGCACAACATATTCCAGCCTTATGGAGACAACTTATTTTATCTCTTTCTTATAATATAAACTTGAAAACAATTAATGGTGAAACTGTAGAAAATAAACACTTTTCACATATTTCTGACTGCTCAACTACTTCACGCTCAATCTCATTCTTTATTGCACACTTAGTCTCATTACTATTTGAGATCTAATGGTTTTTCTTTGACAATGATGGATACTGTTTTGTCAAAACATTGGGAATTAATCAAAACTAACACATGGTTTAACCCAAAAACTATTTTATTTATATACAGGGAGCTTAACAGAAAATTGAGGTGGGAACTGATCAAATTCAAAAGGAAATATAAAGAAAGAGAGGGAATACAAAGAAGTAATAGATTTGATCATATCTATAGAATAAAAGAGTATTGATGTAAAAAGAAGGGTTTCAAGGGTGAAATAGTTATTGGAAAAGTATACTAGATTGTTAGCAAAAAAGTGATCATTGTAAAAGTATAAAGAATATTTAAATAATTTACATGCTAAAAATAAATGTTTGTTTACATTAATCAAAACCAAGTTTGTTAGAAAAGAATAAAACAAGCTGTTTATAAAATAGATAACATAATGTTTAGGTAAGTTGAGGGAATTTATATAATACTTGTTGACTTGCTTAAGGCTTTAAGAGAGGAATTGCTTTGAGGAAATTGATTAATCAATGTAATCTAATTTATGATTCAGGAGAGTGGGCAGTGAAAATAAGGACCTAATGCAATTAAGAAAAAGAATTTTAGAATATGCTTTTAAGATATTTGTTAGAATTTCGAATAGATGAATGTTTGATACATTAGATATATTTTAACTGAAGATTACTTTATAGATATTTAAATATTGTAGAGATATAAATGGGGGCAATTAAAATAGTAATGATAATTATCAAAATATGTTTTGATGTGATTATTTAGATTAATTTGTCAGATTCGTAATATAGTTAGTTAATTTGTTGGATTATAGATTTAAAAAAAATGTATAACTAATAAGAAATTTGTCTATGAATTAGATCAGTGGTGCCCAACCTTTAACTTGACGCGAGCCAGTTGAGAATTTAAAAAAATTTGGGGAGCCACAATTATATATTACATTTTTCATATTACATTTATAAACATGGTACTTGGGTACTAAACCTGCAATGTAGGGAGATAGGTGGGGGGGGGGGATGGCCTATTCACATTGGTATCAATCCGCCGTTTCTAATGTGGCCAAAATAACGTGTACACGGATCTTTCTAGATGAAAACATCAATATATACAGCAAAATATATATGTGTACACGAATCTATCTCGATAAAAACAACTATTTACAGCACTAAACATCAATATATATATACAGCAAAATATATACGTGTACACGGATAAAAACAACTGTTTACAGCATTAAACATCGATATATACAGCAAAATATATACGTGTACATGGATCTATCTCGATAAAAACTATTTCCAGCACTAAACACAATATATATACAGCACCAAACCAAACGTCTACAAGGATCTTTCTCGATAAAAACAACAATATATACAAGAGCACTAAACACAATATATATATATAGCACCAAACCAAACGTGTACAGCAAAAAAAAAAAAAAATGGTGTAATATGTTAAAAAGAAAAAAAAATGTAAATACATTTTATTTATTAAAAATTTGGTAACATACATATAAATTACAATTACAGGAAAAATATATTTTATTTAATGTGAAACCTGACACTGCATATCGTTATTGTTTGTATTGTAAAAATGTTTATGTTTTAGTGTGTGCATGTGCCACCAAGGAACATAAAATATTTTATCAATTTTTTTGAAGAGTGCAATTCGAGCCACATTAAACAGTTACGCGAGCATCCCTGAATTAGATGATATTTATTTAACCAAATGGATTGATTTTTTTTTTTAAAAAAAAAGATATGAAACAGATATTTTGGTTTTTTTTTCTTCCAATTTCTTTAATATTTATTTAGATGAATTATTAAATGTAAGTTGATGAAAAAAGTTGGGAGAATGAAAATTTAATTTTACAGCAGATTAATGGTTTTAAATGATTAGAGAATCCTTAACTGATGGATAATGGAAAAGGAAAAAATAGGCATGAGAATTGCAATAACTAAACATGATTTTAATAAAATTTATAAATTATTCTGTAGCTTTCGAAATTAAAAGTAAAAGACAAGATGCCTGTTTAGTATGGAGTGTAGTTTAACTTGGATAGTTAAAAAAAAAAAAAAAACTTAGGAGACTTTAGAATTAATATTTACTGAGGCTATAACCTCGATAATATGCGTATAAAATGCGATAGTAGGTACCTCTACAGGTGTTTTAACCACAAGCTTACGCTATGGAAGAAAAGAGGGGAATTGTAGATTTGAAAAAGAATGAGAAACAAATTGGATACAGATGTTGAAATGAATAACAATAAATAATACAAATTAAAGGCAGAGACATTATGAAGATGTTAGGAGAATCTGTTGAAGATTAAGGGAGAAGCAAAAAATAAATTAATAAGTAATAAAAATAAATTAATAAGTAATCTTACAAGAGATTAATTTTTGAAGTGTATAATGAGTAATGGAAGCAATTATATGAAATGCTGTTCTAAATATAACCTTTAACAGACAGAATGATGATTATTTTTATTTATGATATAGCAACAATGTTAAGTTAGTTATCATAATAAAACAATAGAATAAGTTATGTTTACAATAATTAGCTCCTACATATATATAAACAATATCTCAAAGTAAAATTTTTACTAAATATGACATGAATTTTTTTCTTCTACAGTACAGGCTTTATCATACCTGCACTTATATATGTAATATATAGGGGGTTTGAACTCAGACTTTCACATAACCCTCAACCATCCATGCTATCTTATACCACTGATATGCTTGATCACAAACATGTCGAAAAGATAAATAATCACCAATATACGTATTTCATGCTAAACCAGACTTGATATTATTTCTGAAAATAAAATGATTCTTGAGTACATGATAGCAGAATAGTGGATTTAAGATTTCAGTATTGATTCGCAACTACATAAAGTAAAAAAATCTCAGTTTGGCCAGCTAAATGGAATTGTTGTGCTCAATCTGGCACTCACACAATATCACATGAGTGAAGTTCTAAAAGGCACAAAAATAAGTCTTGATAATCATTTTCCTCTACAATTTTATTTGCTTAGACAATGCTTGCCTTTATATTTGATTGCCAGTTTTGCATTTGATAGCAGTAATTCGCTCTTACTGCTTTATTCTAATGCAATTTATGGAAATATGAACAATCTCCCAATAAGAGCCTGAAGCATTAGTACTATCTATTGGCCTCCACCACTAGTGCCAAACTACTATAACTATACAATTGAAAAACTTTTAGATTATTTAAAATTTTTATATCATTAGGTTGACAATACAACATAGATAAAAAGCAGATAGATATGTGGAAATTAAAAACAGTGCTTTTTTATTATTATCAAGTGAACTAAATAAAATCAAGTTATTTTAGTATACAATACCACTTTTTAGATGCTTGCACTTAAATTATACTAAAGTTACTAAAATATGTAGTTATTGATTAGTGTCAGACTTATATAGCTACATTAGTTAAGTGTGCTTGAATTCAAACTCAAACCATGAGCTTGACGTAAGATTGAAATAAATATGGCTGCTCTATGGGAACTTACTATTAAAAACAATGTTATATACCAATGGAAACTAATAGGTAGAAATAAGTCAGGGGATCAACAATGGTAGTAATTACTTATATGAATGATTCAGAAGTAAAGCAGTGGGAATAGATTGATACATGTAAATATAATCTAAGAGAAGTTCTGTTACTTTTGATATACAATATATAAATTTGTAGGCTTTTTCTTCAAAATTGACATTCAAATGGTTTTACTTGATTAATTTCAATACTTCGCTAGATACTTTTTAAAACATTAATAAATGTAAATAAACAAAACTGTGTATAAATTAATGGAAAGGGGTACATTTAAAGTAATTTAGTTGTTGTTGAAAGTGCTAACTGTGAGCCTTATTTGCTTTTCCAAAGTGTAGTTCTTTTCATGCAATTCTCACATTAAAACAGTGTTTCTAATAGCAACAGTCAGTAATTTATTCTGCGTTAAATATATTCTGTAATTTAATTTTTACTGCTGATAGATACTGAAGTTATTGGTAAGAATTTAGATTTATTGCAGATATCCCATTTCCTACTCATATATTAAATCAAGTACAATGTTTAAAAAGCTACTTCTTAAAATATGAAACTATATAGTAAACATTTATCAGGTTCATCCATGTAGTGATTGATTATTGTTAATATCAACATTATACTGATATTTAAACGATAGATAAAATCTGATGTCACCCAAATAGCAGAGTTCACTGAAGCCATTGTTGCAAAAATGTTGCAAATAGAAATCTTTCCAGTTTAATTTAAAATTTAGATTGCAAATCTGTCAGGCACATAACTGAGATAATATTTTCATCCAATACAAAATCTAAAAAATATATCAGAAGTAAAGGTAAAGCTAAATGATTATAAATCAAGAAATAGTTAGCTTCAAATCCAATTAATCATTTACTATTAATACTGCTTTGGATTTGTTTTTGATATGTATTGTATAAAAATATTAATTCCATCATAAGCCTGACATAGTTGAAAATAGATATTTAAAGCAAACTTTTAAACTTATCTGTTTGTTTCAGAATCTTTGCTTCAACAGCTTAATTAAAATTCTTTCTACCTGAATGAGGGAGATTTTTGGCCAAAATATTAGTACAATATTAATAAAAACAACACATACATGGGTAAATCTTAATCACATATCTACATTTTTTAACTTTGACAGGATAATTCGCATATGTCTATTGCACTCATAATTTACTCATCTATGAAACTAATTATACCTATTTAAAAGGTGAAAGGGGAAAATATGTATGAAAGATTTACAGATTTCAAGTATTTATGCAAAATTTTGAAACCAAATGGTCATAAATATGAAGGACTGTTGTGCATATATATATATATATGTGTGTGTGTGTGTACTTAGAAGGGATTTGAACTTAGACTTTCAAGCTTTCACACCTATTCACTCCATCTTATACAAGTGATACACTTGACCACCATATACATGTGAAAAAAGTAAATGATTTCCAGTATAAATATTTTGTGCCAAACCAGTACTCATCAGTTGGTTCAGATCATCTCTTCCACACATATATAATTAGTGCTCAGTTTGTATTAAGATAGCAAATCTTCAAACTTTAATGGACATGCTTCAATCTTCTCCACTCTGTAACTCTTCATCCATCCATACTATTGGAGGTTGGAGAAGATTGAAGCCTGTTCATTAAAGTTTGAAAATTTTCTGTCTTAATATAAACTTAGCACTGATTACATATATATGTGGGAGATGATCTGGACCAACAGATGATACTGGTTTAGCATGAAATAACATGTATTGGAAAGTAGGTATCTTTTTCACATGTATGTGGTCATGTGTATTAGTTGTATAAGAAAGACTGGATAACTGTGGAAGCTTGGAAGTTTGAATTCAAATCCCATCTAATTACATTAAGTTCAATATAAAAAACATACTTGCATTTAAATATTATATATATATGTATTATAACAGTAATGAAATTGAGAGTAATATAAATTCAAATAAAAAATGCTTAACAAATCAAATATATTCAATATAATATAAATAACACTCTGATGGTGATCAAAATAACCTTAGCACTGAAGAATAAATTAAGTATAATGATTCCAAAAATATTTTTAAGATTTAGATTTAAATTAAAATTAATTTTTAGGTGCCAATTTTTCTTAACCAGAAAGATTACTTCTGAAAATTTTTTTCTATTGCCAATCATCATCATTTTAATGTAATTATGTTAGCTCTGCCTGACTCCTAGTGGATTGCACGACCTTTAGGGTGTGATATATTAGAGCCTTATGTTTGGAATGAGTTTGAAAAGCAAAACAAAGTAAATTAGTTAATAAAAATAATTTATTTATAATAAATAAATAAAATATGAAATTGTTGTTTCTGTTAGCAACTAGCACAGTATAAATGAATAAATAAAATACAAAATGTTGAACTGAATGAACATAAATATTATATTCAAGGCCTTATAATCAAATATAAAAAAAGATTTTGCTCATTAAAAAAATGTTTTAAACTACTGTTTTTGTAGAGTGCAAGCTTATTATATATGCACACATCTTTAATGAGAGTCTTTATCATTCCAGTCCTGATTGTGATTTTTCTCTTTTGATATCAGTGATGCTAGACAATATAGATAAGCTCCCTGGAGATAGGTGTATGTTAAGTTTTATAGAAGAGTCTATTTATTACCTTACATCTTTTTTAAAGCAGATCATATTTCATTCTATGCAACTTCAATATTTGTTTCTAGTTACAATTGCATAGTTCCATGTCTTTTGATTGATGTGTCTTCAGTTTCATTAGCCACACATGGTAAATAATTTTTATTAACTATATCATCATTTTGGCTACATTGGATGTAATATTTAAAAATACTTTCAAACAATCTACAAGATAATATTCTGAAGGAAATTAATAAAACTAGTGACCTTTCTTCACAGAATCAATATGCATTTCTTTTTTCTTTTTTTTTTGATTCAAAATTAGATCACTATCATTTTTCAGATCTATTTATATCTCATGTCTTCATTAAGTCTGTATTAAATTATCATAATGTTTTTTACATATCTTTATCCAGACTTAATGACCAGATTTTATTTTTTTTACATAACATGTTTTTTCATAGATATTTTTTATATTCATATATTTATTATATAAATGATTATAAAAATATTTTTTATGCTGGTAAGAAAGAGAAATAAAATAAAATTATGACTGAACTCTGAAATTCATTTCTTAACTTTTTCAACTTTACTGGTTTACAATTTTTAATAACATGATTTGCCATTCAATTTATTGTGAAAAAGGATAAGTTATTTCTTTAAATCTATTCCAGAAGGTGAATCTAAATGGTCACAAAGTGCAGTACATTTTCACAATTGAAATTCACTTGCATACAATAAAACTTAACTAAATCAACTGATTTCTCTTTCTTTCCATACATTATACTGGTCATCATTTTACTAATTATAATTTTACAAAGTACTTTTATTATATAGGGTATATGAGCACAGACTTTCACATGACCCACCACTCTCCACACTATCTCATTACACTGATACACTTGATGATTGCTGTTTAGCATGAAATATATCTATTGGTGATTATTTATCTTTTCAACATATATGTGTTCAAGTGTATCAGTTCTGTGAGATAGAGTGGAGAGTGGTGGGTCATGTGAAAGTCTGTACTCATATACCATATATATTACATATATAGACACAGGTATATAATAAGCCTGTGTGTTTCAGTTAAAGTACTTTTATTATACAAAAATATTTGTTAGTATCATTAACTTCATAGATCTATTTGCTTTTAATTTCTTAAATCAATGTAATTTAAGTTATGCTTTTATTAAATAAACACATAATAAAAGCAAGTTTTATTAATCAATATCTATTAGAGTCATAGATTAAGTTGTCTTTACTACTTTCTTGATATGCATTTTTGTATTGCAATTATTTCAAGCTACAACTCAATTGGTATTATTGTAGTATATATACAAAATTACATTTTGTTTTATACTATAATTATGATTGTATTTGTATGTTGAACTATTTTTATCATCTAATATGAGTATAATTTTTAATTTTAATTAAATATTTCAAATATATGCAACTGTTAGTAATAGCACACTGCTTAATATATTGCCAGTATTTTGAGAGGTATTATCCTCCCATCTTCTTCAGGTGTTACTGGCCTGATCAATGACAGTACTAGCATGGGAACCAAAACTGGATCCTTAGATTCTTGAGTATTAAATTTTAAGGTAATGCTCTAACCAACTGAGCCATTTTGCCAAAGGCAATAATCAGTAGAAATTTCATATACTTATCTATAAGGTTCCTCCTTATTTCTCCACTTTTTCCTAAGAGCAAAGTTAATTAGTGGTTCCATACATTATGTATAGTCACACTAGGTTGACTTATGAGATTGTATACCATTGTCCTGTGAGCAGATTCTTTAAATTTTCTTCTTTGTACCTTTTCTTTTCTATCCAATATTTTTCTATTTTCCCAGATGAACATGTGTTCATTGGTACATTCATGATCTTCTACCTTAAACACACCCATTTTCTCTCTTCTAATCATCAGTTTGGGTTTTTGCAAGCACTTTTCAATGGGATGACTGGTCTCACCAATATATATTCTTCCACATTCACATGGTATTTTATAGATGCAGTTTTTTCTTTTCAGCATTTAATGTTTAGACTTTGTAGATGTTAGAATTCCTCATAGTATGGTAGGGCTTTGGAAAGATGTTCTGATGTTATACCAATCACAGATTTTTCTTAATTTGTCTGCTATTTTTGATATCTATAGGCACAATTCAGTGCCAATAATTGTTTTCCATTTTGATGGTTCTTTTTGTTGTCTATTTAAAGTTTTTTTTAATAACAACTGATGGACAACTGTTTTTCATAAGAGTTTGTTCTATATAGATCTTTTCTTTTTCTCAAATCACTTGTTCCATAGTGATAGTATAATTCCATATTTTGTGTTTCTGGTATGATTGGATATATAGGCTAAGTATTTTCTTGTATGCATGGATTTTCAGTAAACTGTAGTTTTGATTTTGCCTTGAGGGAGTTTTGTCACAAAAACATCTAAGAATGCCAATTTTTGTTCTTGTTCTGATTCTATTATGAATTTAATTCAAGGGAATATGTTGTTGATGTGTTTCCAGAAAGTTTGTAGTAGTGCTTTACCATGTGGCCATAAAACAAATGTATCCATCCATATAGCAAAGCCAAACTTTAGGTGGATATGGAATAGTTTTTATGGCTGTAGTTTCAAGTTCTTCCATGTAAATATTGCTAATCAGGATTGACCATAGTGAGCCCATAGCCCTTACTTGATGATTGTTTTTAACATAGGATAAATAGTGAAAATATTAATCACTTTTGATTTTATGCTCAATTAATTATTTAACCTTTGATTTAGTACAAGGATTTTAAAAAACAGTTTTAAGTTGAAAGTAAATGGACACATTACACAGAAGAATGTGTGATTTTTTCAACAAGTGTCAGGACAGAGATAGGGATTAAATTTAGTGGGGAAAAAATCAAAAGTAATGATGATTAATATTGGGGAAAGAGAAAACAAAGAATTTTTATTGGAGGATATAGCATTAAGTGTGGTGAATAGGTATAGATATTTGGGAATCGTCTTAAGTAATCACAGAAATTGCTTGGATGAATGGGAGCAAAAATTGATAAATGAAGCAAAGAAAAAAAAGGTATGATAAAGAAATTATCAGTGTTTGCATATAATAAATATCATGTATCTAGAATTGTATGAAAGGAAGTGGCAGTAGCAGGGTGAACATATGGTAATAATGCATTATGTGTTAATAGAGGGATATTAAATTACTTAGAAAAAGTACCAAGAGAAGTAGGAAGTCATGCATTAGATACTGATATGTGGATGGCAAAGGAGGCAATTCAAGAAGAAATGGGATGGTCAAGTTTTTATATGAGAGATGCAAAAAGCAAAATGAAAATGTTTAGATGATTGCAATTTATGGATAATAAGAGAATAGTCAAAATAGTATTTAATTGGGTTATGAGTAAAGGGCAGGCAACAAGATGGGTGAGAAAGATAAAATGGTATGCAGTAGATTTGGATACAGAATTTATGTCAGTATACATATACAAAAGATGGGATGATTGTGTTGGAACTGTTGAGTGTTATAATGGCAAGAATGAAATAGAAGAAGAGATGCATTAATAAAAAATAGGGAGTTGGAGAGATGACGAACTAGTGTAGAGAGTAAAAAGAGTTTAAATATATATAGAAGTAAACAGAATATTGGGTGTGAGTTAATTTATGATAATACCCATAAATGGAAAAATGTGGGTGATTTAGTCTGCAAGTTGTGTAAGAAAGGTATGGAAAATATTAGGCATCTGTTAATTGGATGTAAATGCCTGAAAGCAGAAAGGATATAAATAATGAAATTTCTGGAAGAATAAATATAAACAAAGTGATAATACAGAAAGTGGGTTATTCATTTTTATGCTGGGCTTGGCAAAAGATAAGGGGGATTTAGATATAAAGGCCATGGAATTGACAAAGATTATGTTGTGGAAATGGGATGGAGCAGGATAGAGAAGAATATGGGAAAAATTTAGGGTAGGGAATGGAAAGGGAAGGTAAAGTGTTAACAGGTTTTTCTGGACATAGTGGCTGAGAGATTCCTAACTCCCATATAAGGAGGTCATAGTGCATCACATTGAAAGGAAATGAAATGATGTTAAATTTAGTTCAAAAGTACTTTATTTGCCTTTGCCAGAAAAAAAAAAAACCCATACATTTTCTAAATGTTTTTACACAGCAGAGAAATTACGGTTAAGTTCTACAAGTCATATCAGTAGTCCCCACACTGTCTTTCATTCAGTAGTTTTAACAATATTTTATGAATGAGAAATATAGTATTCTCTCATCTAATAAAGATCTTTAAGACAATGCTTGTTTTGATAGTTGACATTTAAATAAATGCATTATAAACCAAGATGACTATATTGTCTTGTATGGTAATCTTATAATTGAAAATTTATCCAGTTGTATATAATCATTCATTAAAGTTTATTTAATATTTAAACAGGGTTTAAATTACTCAAAAAATTATTTGATTAAAGAATGAAAAGAAGCTAAAAATAAAAACTTAAACAAAATTTACAAAGTGTTATAATAATTTTTATTTGATATATACTCTTTAATTATTTTTTTATTTATTTATGCAATAAATTTCTTCAAAACTTTAATGGACAGACTTCAATCTTCTCCACTCTCAAACTCTTCAGCCTTGTCCATATCATTGAAAATCTGATGATGGTATGGAAGGCTAAAGAGTTGGAGAATGGTGAAAATTGAAGCATGTCAATTAAAGTTTAAAAATTTTCTATTTTAATATAAACTAAGCACTGATTATGTACATGTGTGGGAGATGATAATCTGGACCAACTGATGAGTGCTGATTCGGCACAAAATACAAATATTGGATATCATTTATCATTTTCAAATGTATGTGGTCATGTGTATTGGTTGTATAAGATGGAGTGAATGACTGAAGGGAGCTTGAAAGTCTGGGTTCAAAGCCCCTCTAATTACATCTAGCTTAAGTATATATACTATACTTGTATTTAAATATTATTAATCAAAGTTATAAAACTGAAAATCTTTTTTTCATATGTATATATGACAGCTATTTGAAAAAGATAGTTGAGTATCTTGAAAAATACTTTTATGCCTTTTTTTTAATCATGCAAATATTTTTATTAATTATATTCAAAAATATTTAACAATGAATTTTTTTATGTGTTGGAAGCTTTTAAATTCTGAATTAAGCAATATTTCAAATAATCCACATACCATTTAAACAAGTTATACTACACTATGTACGTTTTAATCTGTGGGTTTGTTTGATCAATCTAAATAATATGTTATTCTGCTTTTTATTCTTTACTCTTCCATCAATGAATAATATTATCTTATTGCAGTGCTTTCCAGCATTTGCTTATATCATTACTTGAAAACTTTTCCAATAATTCAGAATGCCTTAAGATCTTGTTTGTCATCTTACTTCAAATTAGATATTTTTTAAAGCCACTTAAGAATCTAATCTTTTGGTTATTTATTATTATTATTTTTTAATAAGTCCAGTAGTCTTTTTTAAAAAAATCTTTACAATAATTTTATTAAAATCAATTTGTTCTGTAATTCATTTATTTTATTTTCGTCTTTTATTTTTCTTTACGTACTTATCAATATACATATATATGAAAATATTAAATAATTTAAAGAAGATGTAGGTTATTGTGAAAGAGAAAGTGATTATTAGTTAAAAATGCAATGTCCTTTTGTAATATGTGACCCTTACATATCCTCCACTCATTTTCTACACCTCTGTTGAATGTCATTTGAGGTCACATGACATAAACTTCCTTGTACCGTATATATACAATCTTGACTACATTTCATCTTTTTTTTTTTATTAAAGGAAATTATTAGTAATATTATTTTAAATTGTAATTTTACTTTTTTTCTGCCAATGTAAATATAAACATTTTGTGTATGCATACACATTTATTATGTTTTTTAAAAGTGATTATCTATACTATAATGATTTTAAAAAAAATATTTTTTTGTTTTAAATCCAGGAGGTACATAAAATAATCTTTGGTTGCACATTTTGCTCACACAAACACACAAATTATTAGTATTTTTAGAGTATAACTATAAATACCAGAAATCCACATTTTATCTATAATCGTAGCTGGTTTTTTGTGTTTTGAAATTTTTTATGGTATGCTTCACAAAAGATTACATACATTCATTTGCATTGGCATCTGGTATTTTTGACATTTGCTTAATCTGCATAGTGAGAAAAAAGATAGAATAAGATTCATTTATATGACACATTATTGATTGTATAGTTAATTTCTGTTACTAAGTATTTTATGATATATTGACACCAAATGTTTTAAGTATGTCATAACTTTTCCATTATCTATCATTTTCAATCTTTTTTTAATAAAAAAATAAAATTTACATTTTTCAAAAGAAACAAACAATATTGTTTTTTTTTTTTAATGAAAATAATTGTTTGTAAAAAATCAAAATGTAAATCATAATAATTTAAATAATTTTCATGAAACACTTGTTTACACTTCATTAAACTAATGATATAATAGACATCATGAAATTTTCCCAGTTAAGAAGCAAAGAAAGGTCATTATTAACTATTCATTAATATAATAGCAATTTATTGCTGGATATATATGGTGGATTTTAAATTTACATGAGAGTTATATTCCAAACCATTGTATTTTAAATTTACTGTGTTAAATAAATAATATGCACAAAAGGTTGAATTAGCATAGTATTTCTAGATATATTAACATCTCTCACAATATATCATAAGTTTGCATTAAATAAAAATAAATTGCATTTATTTAGCAAAGAGATTTTTTTAGGTAGCTTAAAATATTATAAGGTGGATTTACTAATGGCTTTAACAAAATTTTCAATTATCTTACTGTAACCATATGTGGTTATGTTTTGTATTTATTCATATAAACCAGTCACTGACAAATTTCATTTAAGAGGCAGATAAGTGCAGTGATCATGGGTTTACCTGAATGTGAAATTACATTTGTATCGAGGAAGACAAAATCCAGTTGGATTGTTTGATCTAGAAAAATAATTTGGTTTGGAATTTCCTAAATATTTAATTTTTATACCATAATTCTTCAAGTTGAACATCCAAAAAGGAGATCTTGATTTGAGATGAGACTTAAGTAGTAAAATTATGTCTTGAATTGTATTTATTTGTTGGACCATTTCCATCATCTAATATTAAATTTTGAATTATTTTAGAAAAATTTAACTTTATTGAAATTTTCAATTACATCAACTGATATACCCACAATGTTTTGAATGGTAGTATTCTCTTTTCTTCAGGTATTGCTGACTTGAGCAGTGACAGTACTCACATGGGAATCAAAGCCGGAGTTTTAGATTCTTGAATATTGAATTTTAAGGTAAGGCTCTAACTGACTGAGAAATTCTGTCAAAGGCAACAGTAGAAATTTCATGTATTCATCTATGAGATTTCTCCTGATTTCTTCACTTTTCCCTATAATTAACGGGTTCCAGACCTTATGAATAGACATACTAGGTTGACTTATAGGATTATTCATCATTGTCATGTGAGCATTTTCTTTCAACTTAAAAATTCAATATTCAAGAATCTAAAGTCCAGGTTCAATTCACAAGCTAAAACTGTCACTGATCAGACCAGCAATATCTGAAGAAGAGAAGAGATTAATACTAATCAAAACATTGTTGTTACATTAACCTGTGTGCTATTACTAACAATTAAATGTAATTGAAAATTTAAATAAAGTTAATTTTTTTAAAGACATTTAATATTAGATGATGGAAATAGCCCAACATATAAATACAACTAAAATATTATCATCACAACCCTGCAGGCAAATACTATGTCTTGAATTATTGGCAAATCTGATCTGCTTAATAGTTTTTTAATTCATTTTCAGAGAGACAATTTCTCTTCTGGCAGCTGTTATTATGAGTTTGTTAAATCTATCACAGCAAAAGAAAATTATAACAATTCTATTTATATTTTGCTCAAGATATTCAGTATATCAACAATAGCTAGTTTCCTTAAAGTCCATCTCAAACAACTAGTATGCACAATAGCTTGAAAAGGCTGATCTTTAATGTATTACAATTTATAAAACATAGCGCTATAAAAATAAATGCTTATTTACATATTATTATTAAAATAAAACAAACACAAAAATAGATTTTTTTTCTTCCCACTTGCCTGAATAAAATGATCATTCTTGCTTGGCATTATCTAGAATCTGCCATTCTATCATTACACTATTCTACATATGGCATATTAAAATTTTTATGCTGAATTACTTTGATTCTTTCCAATGGTATTATGGGCAGGTTTCCTCAATCAAAACTAAAAAAAAAAAAGATGACGTTTTTATTAAAAACAAAAAATAAATGATATACTATATTTTGAGATAACCATATATAATGCAAACTATTTAAATATATATAAAATAACAATATAGTACTACACCCATTATATTATTGCCATTAATGAAGCCATTTCCAATCTTTTTTCTGCCTGTGTAAAAACGTTGTCATGCTCATATGCCAATTATTAAATGCATATAAAAAATATGCACAAATATATATAAACACTAATTACTATTATTGTTTATTTGAATACATTTTATATATATATATAGTAATGTTTCTATTATATGTTAGATATAGTTATTAAATTTGAAATGAAACAATAAAATAATTTTAAATTTGTAGGAAAAACACTTCTTCAACAGTCCTTATAAAGACGCAATGAAAAAAGAGTGTTGCTCACCAGGATCACTATTTATCAAATAGTGAGACTTTTGATTGATTTTGAGATCTTTCATTTACTATTTAGGTAAAAATACTAGATTCCTATTTATTGATCTATATTGTATAATTAGTTGTATTGGCTATAGACCAGTACCTAAAAAAAATTTTAAGTTGATTGGAACCTGAAATTTTTTTCCAAGATATCAGACTAGGATTTGAACATAGAATATGGATATAGCAAACAAATGACAGTCATTAATATTATACATAGTTTCTACTAAATTTATATGTATACAAAACTGTTTCACACACAGATATATATATGCACACACATGTATTTTATAATTTATTTCTTAATATTTGTAATATGTATATATATAATTTTAAAACATTTAGAAATATAATAATTAAAATTTTAAAAATCAATATTGTACCTCATGAGAATGATTAGAAACTGCAAAACAGGCAAAGAGATTTAAGTGTTTGACTTAATGAGTGGAAGTTCTTTATAAAATGAACTCATACTGAAAAAGAGAAATTTGAGTTTTGGCATTGTTTGATAGTTGAAATATAATGGAGTTGAAATAAAGAATGCATTAATACCCCCCCCCCCAAAATAAAAATTGAAAATATCTCTACTATGCAATTATTTACCCTTCACACAATGTGATAATTGTGGATAGAAACAAAGTCCCTACCTTTTGATAGAGTAATGTAATGGAAAAATACTGAGCTATAAACACGGGCATGACAATTCACCTGGTAGATACCTCTTACTGGTGTTTATTCATAATGTGCATGTACAATGAGAAAGTGTGATCTAAGTTTCTGTTATAGTGGATGATTGTAATATAATGGTTTTAAAATAAAAATGCAATGATAAAAAAAGAAAAATGAAAGTATTTTTTAAAATTCAATATATTTAATATAAATTAAAAATATTACTTTTATAAATATCCATATATACACTCTAATGCAAATTTTTTTATATAATTCCTTTAATTTTCTAACAGTTTCAACCATCCTACAGTCTTCATCAGATCTTATTTCTTATTGTTTTTTTTTTTACATGAAAAATGGTGGTTGTTTTATTTACTATATTAATGGCAATTTATTCATAAAAATCAGTTTATATATAATTATATACTTAATTCTTATTGCTCATTTATTTTTATTTATTTCTATTCTATATATAATAAACCAATGCAGTTAATTTTTAAATATGTTTGTATTTTCAATCATTTTGTATCAGAATTAAATTTCTTAAAGTTTACTCAATATTATATATATATTATAATTTTAAAAATATATATGTTAACTATTAACTTTAACTAGAAATAGTTAATATATAAATAATAATAAAAATATATTTCGATAAAAAGTATTCTATAACTTGTTTAATTCCATTTTGTAAGAAAATTAATATTATAGAATACTGATATCATCAAAGCAATATCATGTTTGCAAAATAAAAAGGTTAGTTTTACCTCAAGAAAAAAAAATCTACAAGATTGCAATTATAATAATTGTAAAATATAATTTGTATAATTTTTATTCAATACCATTGTACTCATTGAAAAAATAGACAATTTTAATGACAAAATGTAAACAATTTATGCTTAAAAATATATTCAGCATAATGTGTATATTATCTTTAAAAAAATTGCTCAACTGATTTCTATTTTAATATTTTTGTATCTATAAAAATTTTAATTTCTCCAAGGCAAAAATGTCTGTCATTATAAATGATATCAATATTGAAAAAAGAAAATAGATTTAATCACATTATTAAAACTACAATAACCAATTTTATAATATATTTTTTGATGTAATTTTTATTTAATTAAGACTACATTTAGTAAGAAACAAATAGTGGACTTTTGATTTTTATAGCAAAAAAGTAATTTTTTATTGTTAGATAATTACAAAAAAATATATAAAACAATTATAACAGAACAAACTGCACTAAAAATAAAATTTAAAATATACTTTATGTTAAGTTAATATTTTTTTTGTATGCTTCATTTTAATGAATCACGATTCAACAGAATAACAACCTCATTCAATGTAATAATTCAAAATGGCACCCATAAAATATAAAATTATTGCTTTTAAAAAAAAGAATCTCAGCAAGTAAAATATTATATATTTTTATTCCAAGAGATTTAACTTTTGTCAAAAAACAATGTAATTTAATAAATAATAATATATACAAGTGTATGCTAAGAAAAGCATGTTGAATGCTTGAAAACATGCTTAGCATACTATTTAGATGTATTTGGCATATATTTTCTAAGCATGTTTTCGACTAACTGGTAATCATAGCAATGATTGTCCAAGAGGATTATGAGCTTTATAGAAGTGATGTTTTACTGAAGTGGTGATTAATTAACAACTCTAAAGACAAGCTTCCCCCAGAGCTGGTGTCTCAAGTTGTGTATAAAATTACATGCAACAACACAAACTGCCATACAGTTTACTTTGGGAGATCTCAGGCCAATCTCTTTATGAGTGTTGCACAACACAATTAACAATACAATAGAGCCAAACTAATAAAGAAATAAAAACCACCTTTTTTAACACAAAACCAAGCAAGGTCACATATTTGAATCTACATCTGCAATATTGTCTGCTCCAAGAGAAATGATGCTAAACACAGAGTTAAGGAAGCCTAGCATATTGTTAATAATATAAATGCAATTAACAAGAAAGAATTCTATTTTCCTCTGTCTAAAAAATGGCTTATCTAAATATATTGATTTGTTATTTAAATGTATTTAAATCACCACTTCTGTAAAATGCTACTTCTATAAAGCTTGAAATCCTCTTTGATAGGTAATGCTATGATTATGCCTATCAGTTAGTCAAAAACATGCTCAGCATATTATTTAGATGTATCTAGCATATATGTATTTAAAGCATTAAACAAGCTTTTCTTAGTGTAAGTATCATAGGTATTATCATTTATTGAATTATTATATATATTTTTTATACACAGATCAGTACCTTTTTACATTAATAGTATGCTTGGTAAAATGTTTATTTATTGATTTTTTTTTTTTTAATTTTAAACTTTGTGTTTTCTTTTATCCGATTTCTTTTTTAAAATTTGAAGTAACAAAATTTAAAATATTGCTACAGGAAAACATTATAATTGTATGTTTTTACATGAGATTTTTGAATTATGAAACATTTTGGTCAAATATTTGAGTTCATTGTATGATGTGAATGTATGCATTCACACTACTCATTTACTTTAAAAATGAACTATTATATATATTCATATGTGCTTAGTATTTTAAAATAATATATAAGAATATAATATAATGCATAGTAAATAAAATCAACATATTTGGAACAAAACTAAATATATAATGATATGAATTATATGATGTGATGATTAGCACATTTGTCGCCATGTTTATGACGTGGTGTTTGAATTCAGGAGGAAATTGACATTTTTTAAATATAACTAATTGTTTTTAAATGAGCCTAGGACTTTTTTAGATAGACAACTTAATTAACTAAGTAAATTAAAGAGTAAATAGCAAAAGAAAGACATTATATACTCTTCCAAATGGCGGAAGCTGAAGAGATCTTTGAATTGCAGTGAGCTATTTATGATTATTTATTTTTGTGATTATAAATATAATAATATATAAATATTTTTACATCTTTTTCTGTATTAATTTTAATAAATTAATAAATTTTTGAACATTCAAAAACAGAAGGGGATCACATGTGCCGACAAATATAACATAAGTTTCTGGACATCTCCTTCATTAAATAAGCTGCTGAACGATTCTAAAGATAAGCTAACTATGGAGGCTGCATAATGAGTAGTATATAAAATCATGTGCAAAAATAAATTGCTCAAATGCATACTATTGGAAAACTAGGGTGAACCTGTCCAGAAGACTGACTCAATACAATTACTTATACAACAGGGCAAAAAGAAGCAGTGAATACATCTCAATTTTCTTAGAGCATGAGCTGCAATCCGGCCATAAATTCGATCTCTCTAAAGCAGACATCATATGCTGTGAGAGAGATGACAGAAAGAGAAAGGTTAAAGAGGCATGGCCTATAGCCAAAGAAAAGTACACATTAAATAAAAAAA
>JAQFVV010014580.1:0-32656 GCA_028023455.1 Epiperipatus broadwayi
ATATATATATATAAACAAAGTCATAGCATAATAGTAGCATATTTACCTGTCATTCTGCAGTCTGGGATTTGAATCCTGCTAGGTAAGATTTGAAATCCCCCCAAAATTCTGATTCCATACAAGTTTAAGATTTTATTTTAGGTGATTAGCCTATAGAACATTTAAGATAATTATTCAAAATTGTTTAGAAAATGTTTGTCCATCTATTTTAAGTTAGAGGATAAACTAATGATAGGAAAATATTAAAATCTTCAAGCTTGCTAGATGAGTAATGTCTTATTATTATTATTCTTTAACAGACTACTAGAGAATCACACCATATATGTGCTATGTACATTTGTATCACTTGAGAAATGCTCTCACTTAGTATGTGAAAGTATTCCTCAAGTGAGTATAAATCTATACAGCACATATGTAGGAGTGATTTTTTCATAAATGTTAAATATTAAACACAATTTTAAATAAATAACTTGTTATTCTTTTTAAAGAAATATTAGAGAGGTGTTTGCTATGCAATGAGTTATTTTAAAGATGATTATATATAAATATAAATTATACCTGATACACTCTTTCAGTTGAAATGGGAAATATTAAAAAAACTTAAAATTAAAAAATATGTATCTATAGGGTAATGATTACCAATATTTTTACAAATGTTAAAAGTAAATAGAAATCAGTCCCCATCTTACATAAGAATAAAGTGATAAAAAGTATTAAGCTGTCAGGGCAAATATGGAGCTTCAGTTATTTGATATTGCAAAATTCATACATAGGTCTGAGTTTCTTCTTTTGTGAATAGTTGTTATATTGGAGTTGGAATGAAAGAAGCACTAATAAAACTAAAAATATTTGAATATAAGTACATTTATAAAAACTATAAATAATACATGGTACTAGTCGATTAGCCATCTCATGCCACTTGATGGCTCTGATGCTAGTCAAAAACCAACAAATATAACATTACCAAACTGATTTACAATTTTGTTGTTATTTATTCAAAAACAAATAAATATAACACTTTCACCTGTTTGTTTTTTTTAATAGGGATTTACATTTTTTTAAAAAAAAACCATTTTCTTAAAAAAAATGCATTTTCTTTTTTTTTTGTTTTTAAATTATATTTTTAAATTACATTCGACATGTCAGCACATAGTGCTGGGATGTGCATGGAGGGGGACCACTATTTTTGATAATCCAAAGGATTGTCGAAAAGATGCACTACTCTGATCCAATATTTTTTAATTACATTATATATGGCAGCATGTAACACTGGAATGTGCAGGGAGGGAGACTGATGGTTTTGATGATCTGAAGGATTATCCAAAACATGTGCTACTCTGATCAAACAAAAAAAATTATAAATATTAGAAACATTCCATGACGACATTTTGAAAACTATTTTTAAAAAAATTATGAAACAACATTAATTAATAAAATGTAAGAATTCTATTTTAAAATTATTGTCTGATCAAACCAAGCTTATGTTTTTAAAAGCAATGACAAACCACAGCCATTTTAGTAGCCTTGTATCTGTTCTTGTGCAAAATGTTTTTCATGTGAATTCTTTAAAATGCTGCTGGGACATACACTTTTGCAATTCATTTCACCTTAAGAAGATGTGTACAGAAGTGCAGTGATGGGCTTATGATTATCACTGTCTAAAACTACATCAGGTCATGTGAAAAATCATTACTTTGAGTGCACATGAAAATTGTTATGGCCACTTGAATTCTACACACCCTCACATAATACCATAGTGATCTGTGAAGTGTACACTATTTGCATAGTACCGTGAAGCACAAATGCAGGCTGTAATATTTGTGTACAATTCCATATAGGTCTGCTTAGTGGCTAATGTAAACAAACCTGATCTATAGGCCATATAAATGACATATATCTGTGATTTTGCATGAAATCAATGACATAAAGCATCATGTGGGGGCTAATTGACTAATACCTAATACACACTTTGATATTTCCCAATGTTTACGAAAAAATTATTATAAAGATCTTTATTAAATTTAAAGCTGTTATTTAAAATTAAAGCAATAATTTCTAATATGATAAAAATGATTAAAGATTATTTGTTTATTTATGTAAAGGACTCCATAATGCATCTCTTTACCCAATCTATGACTTATATGCAAAGTCAAATCAAATGGACCTGAAATTTTTTAACAAGCAAAAGATTTTTATTCAGGTAAACAATTCAAAGCCAATCTAGATATTTATTAGATTTAGTCAATAAATAAAACACTGTTCGTTTATTAGAAGCTATTAAAGAAGCCTTATCTCTGAAGTGGGCTACCCAAGATTGTTTTATTTTGTTTTATATATTCACTGAAAGATATAATTATGAATTAATGTTTGATAAAAATATAAAGTATATCACACAATATATATTATATTTTTATTGGATTTATAAATTATAAAAAATTATTTAACTCTATAAACATTTCTGATGAGATGAAAGAGTTAAAACAATATTAGACAAAGAATATTGTTAAATTCTAAAAAATATATAATTCATCAGTAAAGATAAAGCTACGTGGTGACTAAAAAAAATTAGAATCTTTCAAGAATATACAAAACAAGATGTTCCATCTCTTCAAAAGTTTTTACAGCAGTTATTTTGAAAATATTTTGTTACTAAAATATGAATAAAGTAAAAATAAAGCGAAATGATTTAAATTTTGCAGATGACGAGTTGTTAAGCTGCAGAAAATATTACAAGAGCTTAGATAACAGCAAAAAATAAGAGGATATTGATAATTACTAAAAAGGCTACAACAGAAATTAAAGACTAGTGATAATAATTTAGAAAAGATTAATTCATTGTAGTCAGATTATTAATACAAATGAAAAATTAATGGATTAAATTAGTCATAAAATAAAATTTGGGTTGAGTGCTTTTTAAAAGCTACATTTAAATTATATTTTTAAACTGTATAGTTATAGCATTTATTAAAAATATATACTGGAAAAGAAAAGTTTTATTTTTAAATAAATGTTTAATCCCAGTGTTTAATTATGGATCTGCGACTAGAAATATAAAGATAATATAACCATAAGCTTAGTACTTATAGGTGTATGATGTTCTTCCCTTATCAATAGTAAAGATTACGTCATAATATAATTGTATTTTTTATTTTTATAGTCAGTGCATCGACTTTCGCCTTATAATTCAGATTAATAATGGACTTTATTTTTTAGCTAACAGGAGCTAGATGTGTATTTATTGAACATTATAGATGGTTAGCTGAATTGGATGATAGTTTTCTATCTAAAAGAAAAATCGTAAACTTGTTTGAGATCTGAAATAATTTTTAAGATTCACTCATCCCGGTTCAAATCATACTACTAACTATTCCATTTATAAGAAAAATAATACATGCATTGCGTCCTATACAGCAAATATTGAGATGAAGAAATGTATTTATGGATTAACTGAAAAATCAAAAGTAAAATATATAGATTAGAGCATTAACATTATTGAAAAAAAAACTCAGAAAAACCTTTATTTTGCAATGGATTGAAAATAATTGAAAATGATGACATTTCATACAAACACTTGATTGTTTATATATATATGGACTTTAAAATATATTCTGTCAAGCGATGGTGGCCTAGCGGTTAGCATAGCTACCTTCCAAGCAACTGGCCCAGGTTCGCTTCCCAGGCAACGCACTTGACATATAATATATATACCCTGTAAAAAACAAATAGAAAATTTCTTATAAAATTATATAGTATTTATAAAACTCTCTTCTAACTAACTTAATTAGCAATTTAAAATTGGTCAGTAAATCGGTATCTGACTATTCTTAGTTGGCAAATAAAGTCTCATAATTATGGTCAGTGTGTTTGTGTCGATGCTCTGACCGTAAATAAAAAAATTCCCAATTGTAATATGATGCGACATTTACTATTGAGAGTAGAAATGAGATATCAGGCAGCCATTGATGCAAATATCATATTTTTCTTTAAATTGCATTCAGTCAACATGAAAAAAAATATTACGTTCCCTACTAAAAGTCTTTTATTATTCAATGGATAATTTTAAAAATAACCTTTATTTATATTTATAAGAAAATTATATATATTTTTTTATAAAAGCGATTCTCTATAAATGACTACAATATTGATAAGTAAAAAAATCATATTCACAAACAAATGAAAGAATTTTAAATGATTTGGGTCAGTATGAGAAAAAAATTTTGTGTTTCATTTTTTTCCCTTTATTAGTGTACTTGATTTATATAAAAAATACATTCCTTTGTAATGAATATTAAAAGACTTGATCCGCACACACCCTTCAGAAAATATAAATACTTCATGCTATTATTTCCTTTCAATATAATATGTACAAATAATTATCATTTAACAAATTCTGTGAGAAAATTTTGTATGCACTTCATAAAAAAATAATTTAAAGTTGCGTGCGCATACCATACTCCCGCATTCTTGTTTATCTAGAGGTTTATAAATCTAAATATACTTGTATATGTGTAGGTATTTCTATAATGAATTATTTACAAATAGAAGAAAAAATATAATTAATAATTCAATCTTTATCTCGACAAAAAAATGAGTTTTTGATAGAAATAATTTTATTAATATATATAATAAGTTACAATTTTAAATAGTCTTGAATTTTGTTTTTATGTGTGTGCGTGTAGTAATATGATAGAAACCTCATGTATTTTATGAGTTTATCTATTTCTCCATTTTTTAAATTTATTTATGATTTAAATATATATTTTAAAAACAAGTAATAAGCAACAGAAATTACCATATTGATCATATCTGTCATATATGCGACATGGATATTATAACGCGTTCATGTTGGCTGTTTTCTTTATACATGATTTTTTGATTTGTTCTAAACGAAAGGTAACTCATTTGATATTATGCAAATTTTACCTAACTTGTAGCTAAGTTATCTAAGAGCCATCTATCTTAAATATATATATTAATTTACTTAGGAAATTATTTAGCTACTGAAAAAAAAATCTTTTTTTTTTTTTTGCACTTTAAGTGATAGACATATTATGCCAATATAAAAATAATTACATCATGAGTATATATACTTTAATTTTTTGGCTTCTCTATAACACCCCTAAATAATCTATTTCTAATACCCAATTAGTGGCTGAGAATATAGTCAAAATGACAATGTAATGCCAATATTAACAACAGACATAGTTAAAATTAAAATATATGTTTACACACACATAAACACATTCATATATGTAGAAAGTGTTATTTCCTTTATCTGAAAGTAATTTTTATAATCATTAATACATTGTACAGGCTTAAACCTGCATATATATATATGTAATATATGTGGGGTTCGAACTCAGACTTTCACACGACCGACCACTCTCAGTGCCATCTCATATAATCATTAATGTGTTTCTATTTATATAATTAATAAATGAGTATGAAATATATATTCTAACCAGTTAGAAACGTAATATCAATCCCATTTTACATAAAACTGACTGATTGAATTAATTACACATATAACATAGTTATGTAATTGTTCTGTGTGGTTGCAATATAGAAGAGCAGACTCAGGAGCTAGTGGGGTGATAGATTCAAGAGCTAAAGGCTTCTGAATTACAGTTCAATCTTTTACTTCTGTATGGATGTCGTGTGATTTTCCAAGCTGCTAATCATTCATAGTATATTATTTTATTATAATTTATTATATTAAAAAGCATGTAATTATCTAATCTGATGTCTTGAATAGTTTAATGCAGTGGTAGAGTGGCAGACTGGAATTCAAGGTCCATGGTCATCAGCTTCAGTTTATTATCTCTGGTCTTTTACAAGCTCCTAAACAATAAACTATTCAATTATTTTATTTTATTTTTATCTACTTTGTTTTGTGATTGGTGTATTTAATATTTGGGAATAGTTGATTAAGCTATTCAAAAAAATTCTTGAAGGTACTTTTGTTTTAGTCAATATCAGTAATAGGTACTTCATGATAATTACAGTAATCTTTGTTGTTTCTATTTCCTATATTTTAAAAATTGCAGCAATAGAAGCTCCATAAATCAGGTGGTACAAGTTCATAAATCTGTACATAAATAAATAATTCAAATAATTTTGATGCAAACTTATTGCTATTATACTTTAGGACTTCATCATTTTTAAGATTATAAAGAGCTGTTTCAGTTTTGTTCAATATTTGTATGCATAATATTTAAATAAATAAATAATATCAACAATAATCTTTTTACATCCAAAATTTTCATATCTGCAACTTTATTTATTCATGATTAAAAAAAAAAATTAAATAAAAATTAATATATATTTTTAATTTTACACTGCAACTATTAGATGTAATAATTACAAAACATTACAAGGAACAACAGTAAACCCTTTACCTCTTTATTATAAATCTTTTTTAAAAAATACCCAAAATTTTGCTAAAATTTTAAATATTAATTTTTCTACCTACATTTTTGTACATATATATATATACAAAATGGTAAAAGCCCTTATTTAATAACACCACAGATGTGAGTGGCAATTTGTAACTGTACAAAAGTACGGTTATAAATATTCCATAAGTTTAGGTATTAATTTACAAATTAATAAGAGTATGGAAGATTTACTTACTAAATATAAAAATGATCAAATAAATTTAAAAAAAATACTTTTAAAAGTTTCATAAATGATGATACTTCATTTCTTGTTTAGTTCTATTTTATTTTATACACATAAGTATTAAAGTAAAAATAAGACTCTGTAATAGCATATATCTAAAATCAAAGAGTGATTTTATTGACTTTAAAATATACTTAAAGAATTAAAATAATCAATAATTAATACTCTCCAGGAATAAATAATAAAGATAACTTAAATTAGACATATAACTAAAGATCTTATGTAAGATGAGTGTAAATTTTTATAAATCATACAGATACAAATTTATTAATAAAAAAATTATTCATATGTTATTCAACATCACTAACAGAATAGTAAATAAAATTAAACTAGTAAACTTTAACAGATTTGACTGTTTTACAAAGTTTCAACTGCTGCAAGCATTCTTAAATAAAGATTATACATAAAGCTTTTCTTAAAATTCTGAAGATAAATGAAAGGTTTATAATTAATGAAAATAACAAAAGTATCATGTAAGTTTCCCCACAATCTAGGATATTAATAATATATATGCTAAATATTTACTTATTCACTCAATAATACATTGGGAATGTATGTGCATATAAGTATAAAATTAAATAAACAAATTTTATATTATTTGAACAAGTTATTGATATCTCCAAAAGTTTTATAAATAAAAAAAATGCATGCATAATATTTATACACAAAAAATTATTAAGACTATTTTATTTTTTTTAAGTTTTTTCTGAAAATTCATGTGAGAAATTTCTTTGTTTTAAAATCTTTGTGATCGGTGAAACTTGTTGCAAATGAAGGTTGAATTTGCTTTAGAGAGTTATTTCTTTTGATTAATTATTCTGGCTTTTAAATAGAATAATGCAGTCTGGAACATTTTAACTTGGACAGCTCATAGAGAAGGAAATAATTTCCACAGAATTAAAACAATAATAGAATAGTTTATTTCCAAATTAACAGTTTTCTTTCCTCCTGAAAGTTTTTTTTAAAAAAGAATTTTGAAAAATAAAGTTTGTTTATAAATGCAATTTATATACAAGATTTTTACAGAATGTTGATGACTAATTTTTTAATGCATATAAAAATTTTATTTATGCAGGAAGACATCAAAGAGGATCAGACATTTGACCCTTTTCTAGTTAGTCTTTCAGCAATGCATTTTGGTGTTTGAATATCAATAAAGATTCTTAAGTAAACATCTGATGCTTACGGCAGCTAGTTCAAATGGTATTACTGAATTTTTTAATTCTCTATTATATTATTAACATATTTTTTATGTTTTTATATACTTATTGTTATATACAATTTAGAACCAACAAGATGGTACTATTTAATTATTCTTTTATATAAAATTTAAAATAAGTATATACACATTCAATGTACATGCTTTAGAACATTTTGGAAATTAATAAAAATATAAATCATTTAACTTTATATGAAATTTAGCACAGTTGGATCCTTAATCATATATTTTATTTACTAATTTTAATTACATTCATGCATACAATTATTGTAAATTAATTTATTAAGTTTAAAATTATTGTCAAGATTCTTTTCTCTAACATTTATTTAAATTGAATATATTTTAAAATAAACATTTTTGGGTAAAATATAAATTAATTAGTTTATATATGATGAATAAATTAAATTAACAAGTAAATAACTTTGTGCAAAATAAAATAAATAATGAAACATAAATGTTTACATATATATATATATATATATATATATATTGTACCGGTATAAATCCACCACGCTTACTCATACACAGTACCCGAGTTCAAACCCAGTCCACGTTTAAGAATAAATTCCCAAAACGCCAACTGAATTCAAACCCAAACCCCGGCATGACCAACCGATGATGACTTTACACCAGCACAGGGTTATCCCTTTTCTAGCTCAGCTTAGAACATGGACTAAATTCTTACAGTTAATGATATATAGGTTTATTAGACTATAGATTGGAACGGTCATTCATGTAACGTATATATTTAAGTTGCCAATACAGACAGTAAGTGGCTAAATAGACTTAGAGAGTAATAAAGTGGAGGACACCAAAATTTAATTAAGTAAATTGTTTAATAAGCCAAATATAAAGCATATAAATATAGTGTTAAATAAGACAAATAGAAAGTGGATAAATATAAGGTTATATAATAGAAATATACAGCATCTAAATATAGTGTTATACAGTACGGTAAGACTTCATAGATCCTCTTGTATTTGGCTACTAGTCTTTAGTGAACGTTTTATTTAATAAACAAACTTATGCCAATAGCTGTGTGATTGAAGGATTGACGGGTGGTTAAAAGAATCAGAGTATTAGAGCATTGGAAAAATATTTATCTAAAGATTTTTATTAACTTATTTTATTAGAATAGGCTCGAGCCGGAACGTAGACGAACAGTGGAGATGGCTTTATATAAATACGACATAAGAGATCGATGTACTGGTGGTTTTATATAAATACGACATGGAAGATAAATGAACTGGTGGTTTTATATAAATACGACATGGAAGATAGATGAACTGGTGGTTTTATATAAATGCGACATGGAAGATAAATGAACTGGTGGTTTTATATAACTACGACATGGAAGATAGATGAACTGGTGGTTGCCTGGATTCAAAAGCCCTACAGTAATCACTTGCGGTGCATTAACGGAATACCGGGCGGCTTGTACTTTGACAAGGCTTAATGCCCCCAAGTAGCTCCGGGACACGACAACCAGCCGGGATCATTTCGAACCCCGGTGATCCAAGAGATTACCGGGAAAGAAAAACTGCTTTCATTCCCCAATGGTAGAATGGCGAGACGCTAACTTCAGCGAAGGGAAGGCATTGCCACAGACATCACGTACGAGAACTTGAAATGGATTTTTTTAAAGAAATTATATAAAACCAGGAAACTATTAGTCTGTTTCTACGCCACAGGCTGAGATCCTTATCCCAATAAAAACATAGCGAAATTAAACTGAAGGTGAAAAACAATAATTAGTTAATTTTACTCTGGGACTCTTAACCCTTCAGGTTGACAGGCGGTAGCTACAGTATTAAATTATACAGTGAATTATTTCTCATATTATACATAACATTAATGAACACTTTGAAACTATTATATATATATTTAAGATTGAAACTTAGATTGTAATTTTATAACAACTTAACATAGAATAATAAAGTGATTTAACATTTACTAACTTGGAATGTGAAAGAATATTTAATTCAGAACATGAAATTACTTTTAAATTAAATCGATCATTATTACACACTAGTTTACACCGGGTTGGAAATATTACTATTGGCATTGTTTGTTCATGAAATAAGCAACATAAGAAAATATAAATGCATTCATTTAAATGATTATTACTATTAATTACAAATGTTATAAATTATTTCTAAAGACTAGAGCAGAGGATTAAAAAGAAAAGAAAATTTACTGACAGGTTAAACAATAGCATTATAAACGACATAAAAACTTACATGTAATTTATTTGATTGATAACATTAAGCTCGGGAGAAAGTTAAAAGTTCGTGTAACACAGTTACTCTTCTTTCTTCATCCGGCTTGCTTTTCCCGATTGATATTTCCGACGAACGTAGGCGCGCATTTTGAAAGTTATTTGCAAGGCATTGTCAATTTGGAGATTGGAAGCTGGAAACTACGAAGCACATACAACATGATCAGTCAGCGGCACGAAGATTCAATTTGGCAGGACAGAGATCAGCTCCTGGCACTTAGCCCATCAACATTGCGGTTTACAGGTAAGCTTCTTAATAAGATATTTGAATTATTGTTAACTGCTGTGTTGTCTCGAGACTACCTCTCTCAAACACGACAAAAGTTAGAATGTCAGTTTTTTCTAGAATTTGCCACTGCTGACCTTTCCGACTTGTTTTTGTTTTAGGCTCCGCCTACTTTCTTAGCCTCTCAAGCTTGACCAACAATCAATTATCTGTTTTTAGCCATCTTTTAATTTAATACGCTATTTTTAAATTGACATATTAATTACATATAAAAATTCCTTACTAATTTTGAATACAACTTAATTGCTCTGAACATTTGTGCAATTAGATTTTAATTAAAAACACTGATCAAAGGAATGTGATTTTTGATCAGTATTTTTAGACGACTTTATACAATTTTAAAACTAAAATTTAAAACAAATACGCCCGCACTGAAACTTTAAATTAAATGATATAAATTCACAAACCACGCACACACGAATATTATTTCATGGTTTGTGACATTTATATACGGAAACTTTACATATTTATTTATAAACTATAGAATATATAACTAATTTATATTATAACTTAAAATAGACAAAATCTCACTGCGGGCGAACAGTAGTTTGAATTACCGTACATAAAAACACCTGAAACGAAGATCGGTTCTCCGATCTGTCTGTTTCAATATATATATATATATTGTTAAAAGGAGATTGCCTTGACAACAGTTTGGAAATTGTTGATTGTTATTGATATTGGGATTGTCTTGACTGTTTTTTTGATGATTACATCTATTTCTGTTAACATATAACTTACGAATAGGATATTGCTATAATATATATATATGTAGTTATGCTATAATGATTGTAATTCATCCATAAAGTCATAAATTATATCATCTGTTCATTATAGTTTACATTGAAATATATATATTTAAGAGTAATCTACTTCTATCACATAGACTAGAACAAAGTTATCAATTAAAGCAATTATTTAAGCAGAAAAAATATAATCCAAAATGAAAAATATTTATTTAAAAATACACAAAATTAATTGTTATAGACACTGTTCAGTTTGATTTTAGAGAAAAGTAAAATTAAACTTTTAAAAGCATAAAATAAAAACATATTCAAACTCATCTTAACAAAAATTTGCAATCTTAAATTTAATCATATTATAGTCAGGGTTTTTATTTTCTCATTTAGAAATAATCTTTTTCTTCACACTACATTACAACTCTGTTTTCTGCCTCATAGTAAAAGGTAAACCCAAATTTATGCTAATAAAAATTACTTTACTTTCACTTTTTCACTGCAAAATTATTTTGATGGCATTAATTGCTTTCTAATTCTACTTTACAAAAAGATCTTCAAATGTCTTTTATTTATATGTTCTATGTCAATTAATGGTGTTTATTTGTTACAGTTTTTTATTTAGAAATATTTTTTACCATGACAATTTTCTAATTCTAATTTTTAGACTTAAATTAAAATTATTATATATATCCATCAGGATAATTTTTAAAAACAATAGCATATTTTCAATGTCAAAGATACAAATAAATTGGCAAGCAATTTAAATTAATAACTTAAGTCTTACAAAATATGACAAAGATAACTTCATTGCAAAATTTGCCTTCATTGTACAAATCTTTATTTAGAAAGCAAAAGTGTTTTTATACAATCAGTTCACAGTAAAGGCCTTTCTTGTAGTAGATTTTACTATAAATAATTGTCATATCCTGTATATATTTTTTATTATTAATTTAAATCTTTAAAATAACTGTATATGTTTATTTCACACACTCACAATTTTCTTATATAGTAGAAATTAAGTCAATGAGTCAAAACAATTATTTATTTTTACTGATTGTTAAATCAACTTTTTGCATTTTTGTTTAAGTCAGATTATTCTGAGATTTCTTTTTTCTTTCCACTTTATAATTCAATGTAATTTTTTTTTTAAAAAAATTACATTACTTTACAAACAGTTTTTTAGTAATTTCTTACCGTCCCATTTAACAATTGATTTAATTACCCTAATGTTCATGAATTAAACATAACCACTAAAAAAAAAAAAATAGGCCTATACATTTATAGGTGATTGCAAAACTTATTTTTTCCCTTGATTTTGCTTTTAAATGTACATAGTACTAATTTATTTATTAACAAAATTATATTACAAGTACGCATTCATTAAATATATACATGTTGAAAATATATGTATTATATATGTATGTTAAAACATACACTATATATGGTTGGCTAGTATCCATGAAATTTGGTATGCATACTAAATCTTGAAACCAAATATCATAGATTTTAGATAGGGGAGAGTCTTCTGTAATGACTTCAGAGAAGCATCTTTAAGTTGATTATTAGAATAACTGATGACAAAATAAATAATTTAAAATAAACACTATTTAAGTGTGTATCTAAATCATTCAAATTTTCACATGAAAAACTCTTGTTAGATGTAGAAAAGCCTCTGTGATATATACTTAATTTTGCAATTAAGTTTTTTTGTTGTTTATTAGCATATCCTCATCTCAACTCACCATATCAGATGACTATGATATGGTGAGGTGAGATGAGGAATGCACTGACAAAAACCAAAAAACTTGGAAATAAGTAACTATAGCACATTATCTGTTTACCTTTCCACAAAGTATTGAAGAGATAAAAACCATTCCCCACCATGCATAAGAGTGAAATGGTAAAAGTTATCAAGTTGTCAATATACACATGAAAATTAAGGTGTTTGAAATCTCTAAAGAGCAAAGATTTTTTGAAAAATGCATGTATAATTAGAGAGGGTGATATAATTGTTTGTGCTGGTGGATGGCTGAGATATGGGGGATTTGAGATAAGAAATGAATTGATATAATCTCATAATGCTATTGAAAAATTTATAATACACTGATCACTATCAGCTAAAAAAAAGTCTACATTATTTTATATTAATTCAATTAAGGTTGATTAAAGTAATAAATATTTTTATACTAAATAATTTAATTAAAAAGTTCAAAAATCAATTATCAACAGAGTTGCTAGAAGGAATAAAAATTATTTTATTATGTTAGTTTAGACATTCTATTTATTATTTTTTCTACATCTAAAATAACATTTTTATTAACTGCCCTATTTCAAATTGAATATTTTGAAACTCTTCTGGTGAATAAATTCTATCTCACTTTTCCTTTGGCAGAAAAATTCTCTCTAGCTACAAATTTACCATGGAAACTAATGCAAAAGTGAAGTGATTTTAAAAGCTCAAAGCACAGTGATACTGTATAAATTACTTTCAACTGAAACCAAATTGAAAGTTAATTTGTAATATGCATAGCAATAAATAAATGGAAATAATATATATATATGTATAAGCATTTTGGCTTAGTAGACAGTGTTTTTTATGCAAATAAGTAGTTAAATTTGTATTAATTTAGTGAAGAAATAGCAGCATATTCAATTGTTTAATTCTGTAAAAAAAAAAAAATTAAAAAGTTTAACATTTTAAGTATTTAGAATATCTTTAGCTAACCTATTTATATAGTGGGAAAAAGTACAGAGAGCATGTTATTCTCTATCATAAATGTTTTTCTTATACTTTTCATCCACATTCATGAAGAAAATAACAGATAATAACAAAACTGTTCCATAAGTTCCATTCTATATTTTAATAATTTATGCTTATATAAATGTACATTAATGCACCGGACCTTTATCAAACTTACCATGACCCAAAATGTCCAATGTCTATTTATACATATTATTTAAGATCTTATATCATGGTTAAAGTTTGACAAATGATATTATTTAGATTTAACATCAAATCAAACACAAATGTTAAAGACAGTTTTTTTTTTTAAATATCACCAAACAATAAATTTTACAAGATAGAGATCATTTCTATTGATGTTTAATCCATTGTGAATTGATAATCTATAGGTGAACATAAAATAACAAATTAATATATTTTTTTAAACTATGTGTAAACTATTCAGCAAACATTTTCTCAGCAATTTAACAAAGAAGCTGATATATTGATGTTAACAGTATTTTGAAAATTTATCATTTTAGAGTTTACATATAGTTTGAAATGTTGTATTAATTTTATATATATATAAGTACACATAGGTTCTCTTTGAGTCTATAAATAAATGCATTTTATATTTGTTGAAACAAATTGTGCTAATTAATTACTTGTTTCCATCAACTTACCTACATTTATAAATATTTTTGTAAGCAGATCTGCTTTTAAGCCCTAACAATTAATATTACTGATAAATTACTTAATTTTTATGTTTGAAATTAAATATAATGTATTGTAAATAAAAGAACACACATCTTGTTACTTTACCTTTTTAAACAACTTAAAACTCCAACTGATTTTAAGAGCATAAGGTCAGTTTTAGATCAGATGGAATTGTTTAGTGATAACTAAGTTAAAAAAGTTAGTTGAAGATAGAGAATCAGTTGAAAAGTTTGATAAAACTATCACTCAACTATCAGTAAAATCATGCAAATGAGCATAGTTGGTATTAGAGATCTGACATCATAGCTATTAGTATACGAGTTTTTAAAATGACACTTGGCTAGGAAAAAAAACTCTCTTGAATCAGTTCATGAAAATTGTTTTCTGTGTGCTAATTTTTTTTATAGATTATTTAGAATTGAAAGCTTCAACAAACTTGTAAAAAAAATATAAGACAAAAAAATGATTTTGGCCTCTATTCATTATAAACATTGGCTTAATAATAACTCATCCTAAATATATTTATATATAGTTATGAATTTGACAAGCGAAAACGTTGAAAGTGTACTTGTTACAATAAATATTGTTAAAAATTTTATATTTACATTCTGTGTATTATTTTACATTAATATAGCTTTTTATATATTGTTAAATGTCATTGTGAAAACAACAGAAACATCACTGAATTCAAGTTTTGAAGCAATTTCAAACGACCTTTTTAAAACAACTTATGTTTCTTGTTATCCATTTCTCATATTTATAAACCTGATAGCATAGATAATTTGTTATTATATATTTTTGAGGAATTCTGCTATAAATCCTATCTATTACAAGCATTAATATTACTTACAAATATCATTACGATAACTGGCTTTAAGTTATTCAGTAACAGATTCTCTCATTCAATGTTATGCTACTTATTTATAAGCTTGTGTAACCATAAGTGCTAGATTCTAGTACTTAATAAATGCCTACCTAAGGCTGATCTATGCATATCTTCGACTAAATTTTAATTTATGGTTTGCATAAGTGATGAGTTTTGGATTCTGGTCTAGCATTCTTACATTTCTATATCTAATGCACTTTTCTTGCAGCTAAAGTTATCAACCTGACATTCAAAAATGACTCAATGCTTTGAATCTAAGCTAATTTGTTTTTACAGAAATATAGATCTGAAATTAATAATCTATATATTAAAAACTAAAGACACCATAGTATACAGATAACTAACTCAATTCAATATATATTCCCATTAAAGTAAATTAGTTTAGATTAAAAACATTATTATTTTGCATTTTAGTATGTTATCTTGATAATAAAAAAAAAACTAAAAGATCTAATAATCTTGTTGAGCTATATCAGATTCCAAAACTCCTCACTGATGAAAGTCATAAATTATAAAATAGTTTGGAGATATGGAAAAAATAGAATTAGATATGGATTTATTAAGGATTACAATCTATTGGTTATTCAAGTTTCTACTAGGTGGCATAAGTGGAATGATTATAAAGAGGATTTGTTACTGAATAAAAATATGTAAGATAGAATCATGTGATGTTTTTTTGGTTTAATTTAAATTATTGTTAAATCATTACTAATGATTTTAGATTAAGAATATATAATTAAGATTCATGTTGGCGATCACATTCTAAATAACATGTATTATGTTTTTATTCTCTTTTCAAGATCATTATTAATCTGATGATCAGGTGGCTCATAAAACTTCTGTTAATAATTACAGAAGATGGGTGGATAATCAGTCTTAATGAACACTAGATACAAACTGACACCATCACATAAAATTGGTTTTCCAGAGATTAGGTCTAATATACAACAATGTTTCTGTTACTATATATATATATATATATATATATATATATATATATATATATATATATATATATATATATATATATATATATATATATATATATATATATATATATATATATATATATATAAATACTTTGTTTACATATATGAATATTCATATGAATGTTTTATGCATACAGATAAAAAAAAATATATTTTTCAGATTCACCCATGTAAGATTTTACTTAGATATTCCAACATTTCGACTTTAACACATATTCTCAATCCACAAAATAACATATAAATTATAGTTTGATTTATAAATTAAAAAATTTCTACACTCACAAATTTTACCACTTTAGATAAATATATTTGTGACCTGACACAACAAAAGAGAGTTCTGGTTCAGAAAAAAATATATTTTTGGAAATCATTTATCCTTTTCAAATGTCTTTATTTATACATTTCAAAAGTGTGTACTGAAACTGAATTAGTTATTTGTCCTAAAAGCTGATATGAAATGCAAACAAATGTTTTATGTCATAATAAATTCTCATTTTGATAAAGAAATAGATTTTATATTGAAGCAGTCGGATCTGAGTTCGATCCTAGCTTCATGTTAGTTACCCTAATACTAACCTTAAATTTCCGATGCAATGGGGCTTTATACGTTCAATCCACGCTAATTTCCATAATGAATAATTTATTTCAAATGTGTATTAAAATCAATTAGTTTCAGTTTAAAATTGAGCAATTCTCTTAATAAATTCATGATAAAATATTCATGAATTTATATATATTACAATTGCGTGGATTGTGCGTATATATTTGTAAATATTTAAATATATATAATTTTCGAAAGTTTCATTGCGTCGGGAATACTTGTTTTTTTTTGTACTTTTAAATAATTTGTAAAGTTTGCGATTAAAAGCTACATTCCTTCCATGGGCTTTCAAATTCTCAAAAACAACAGTAAAGTTTTATTAATTAAAAAAAGATAAGAATTCAATTTCTAATTAAAATCATTTCAGATTTTAAGAATTCATTTTCTAATTAGGAAAGGAATTCACAAATTAGTTTGAAAGCTTATCGAAGGAATGTTTTGGAAAACAACTAATTATAAGAAAAAACCAGATTGATAACAAAATGAGCGCTAGCCGGAGGCATCAGGAAACAGTAGATATATAGCCCTGAAAAGTAAAGAAGGGGCTAGTGAGTTTTTGATTGTAGAGTAGTGCAGTGAACTCTGTGCATATTAATTTGTATTTCATCATGATAGAGGGCTAGAACATCAGGAATCTGGCTACGGTTCCTAAAGTCCTGAGAAATCTTCAATGGAGCTGCTGAACCGTTTTCCGGATCGATCATTCTGCTAAAATAATGAAAGCTACTAAAATACTACTCCAGTAGTTAACCAATGATGCCTACGTTTCAACAATTTGGAGGAGTAACTTAAGGACAAGCACGGAATGGTAATATGAGCGTTAAACTTTCTGGCCAGTTCGAACTTTATTTTATACTCCTCCTATTTAAGAGCTCTTTATTATTTAATGTAAATCTTTATAAAATGCTAATATAAATTTATATTGTAATTCTTTCAATCTCTAGTCTTTAAACTTTTTCTTTTCTTACCTGGCGGTTCGTTTAATATATATATGTTGGTGTGCTTTATTAATGTCGTATTTAAAAATTATATGCCAATAATCTTTCGACTCGATGAGCCCTTTTGATTCCATTTGCCTCACGCAAATAATATAATATTAATTTCAAATAGTAATTCTCGCCCATTAGAACTAAATTTGAAAGTTCTATTAATCATCGAGTCGAAAGAAAATATTACATGTTTATTATTTGATAATTGGCAAGTAATAAACTATTAGCTTCATTTTTCACCTATGTCCCCAGCTACTAAGTTACAATTGTTTATATACTCACAAAATGTTATAATATTGATTTCTTGTTCTACTAATATATATTTATTCGAATATAACCTTAAATGTTTTTATTGCCAAAAAGGGTCGATAAAGGGTTAAATGTATTTTAATTCCATTTTTGTTATTTTAAATTGATATTCAGGAAGGGCACGAATATTAAGGCATAATTAAGATAGTTTATAAATGTTTTCAAAATAGTTTGATAAAGCTCGTTTGACTTTAATTAATTGGTCAAGTCATCACGTAGAGCATTCTACATGGGTTTTATTTTTCAACGATGACTATCAAGTCATCATCATCAAATGTTGCTGACGTAGGGCCATCTTCCGCTCCGTTAGGCTGATCGTGATCATATTTTCGCATTTAAATTTCTCGAGGAAGAAAATACTTCCTTTCCGTTCCATTAGTCAAAGGGCGTAAGACTTGCCAAATGCAAGCCGCCATAGGACTTCGACCATCGACTAGCAATCATCTTTCAATTTTACTCACTGCCTTGTAATTCGTCAGTACCATTGCGTCCTTGTTTCAGTAAAACCCGCTCCGTGCTCGTAATTCGTGATGGAGTGATTTAAGTTAAAGTCGAACCAATCCTCAGGTATATTTCGTTTAAATCAGTTCTCAAATCAAGATTAAAGTTGTGCCTTGAAATACGTTTTGCTCTTCAGGAATAGATTTCCGAATGTGGGAATAAATCTCACATTCCACCGTAATAAAAGTAGAATACCCATTTCCGTTCGTAATAAATACCTTTATCTGCCCTTATATTTCTCGTTGGGGGCATAGACATAGAACTCCATGTTGCATAATACTGGTTGGCATATGATAAGGACCGCCATTCTTATTATATTTATAAATTCTTTTAAAGACTAGAGATCACTAATGCAATCTATATTTTCTTGAACCAAACAAATTATTATTATTATTAAATATTTTATGGCATACTTGGTTTCTTAGTTCATCATTCTTTTTATAATTATTTAAATGTTGATACCCGCTGTCTGTGTTGGCAACCCGAACATACATATGATTTGATTTAAAAGGTATTCAAAGTAATTAATTATTAGATATTCGTGTCAGTGCAAGGGTCTCTAGTCCTCACCAACCGTTGAGCTAGTTCTTGGCGCATAGCACTGTGCCGTCGATTTCTGCTATCTGAGCTGTTAAGTTGGGTTTGAATTCAGTTTTGGTTAAGCTGAGTTTGAATCCGATTTGACATTGGGGGTGGTGGTTTTCGACCGGTACATGGTTATGTTTTTGGCACCCAACGTGGGAATTATCTGTCAAGCGGTCCGATGCAGTGTGACATTACGCTTCAATGACAATAGTTTCTAGAGTAACCTCAAAGCAGGTGAAGACCCTTTGTGTACACCAAGCAGCCAGATGCAGTTGGCAAAATGCTTAAATGGTTTGCACGCTTTCATGCTAGCAAGATTTAGAATAATATCACCAATAAAAGTTGCTTGTAATATTAATTTTGACATTTTTTTTGGTGTTAAAGCCTCATGCTTAGTAAAAATGAAGTAGTGAACTCCTATATTTAAACTCAGGTCAGGAACGCGTTATCTTTATTCATTAATAAATATTCATCATCAATTCAATTGTTTTATCAAAAGTTAAGTCAATCATATGTGGTTTGGGGGTCAATGGGTTATATCACATGCCCTATTGATCTCATTTTGCTCACTGGCGCCCATATAAATAAATTTGTCAGCAAATTTGATTGTCAGCACAGTAGTGGGTCAATCGCCATAATAAAAAACCAAGTGTGTTCAATACAGAATGAGTTGTTGTATCTGCTAATACATAATATTGTATATCACTATATAGTTTTTTTTTCAGACATGGGAGAACAGAACAGTTGAACAAAGGGAAAGTGAATAATGTTTTTTTTTATATTTTTGAATACATGTCTCACTCAAACAGTTAAAATAAAGAGCTAACCAAGAAAACGTAGGTAAACCAAAAAAGGCAGATTACATAGATTGGGGAAATAATATGCAGCAGCTAGTGAAGATTGGGACAATGGACCTGTAGTCAGAGACCTAGTTAAAATTTACTAAAGAAAAAAATATTATTTAAGCATACAGAGAGTCTATAAGTTGATTTGCAGTGTTTATTGATTGTTATTACATTATTTTCTTGTTTTCAAAAATGGGAAAAGACACTTTCCAAACGATCCTTAGAGAAATGAGAGAAGACCGAAAGGTACTGATGATGATGATGGAAAGGCTTGTAAGGATGGATGAAGCACGAGGCATCCGAGCCAACTCAAACCCAGAGAATGTAAAGCTTCAGCAAGACATAAATCCCTCTGAAGCCCCAACAATAGATGATGAAGATGATCAGGCCACACCAAAGGAAGTTGTAGATAGCAAGGAAGACGACAGTGGTGAGGATGAGTCCAATTACGCAACAGGGGAAGAAGCTGATATAGATATAGAGAAAGATATAAATCCCTCTGAAGCCCCAAAAATAGATGATAAAGATGATCAGGCCACACCAAAGGAAGTTGTAGATAGCAAGGAAGGCGACAGTGGTGAGGATGAGTCCAATTATGAAACAGTGGAGGAAGCTGATATAGATATAGAGAAAGAAAAAGATGTTCAGACCACTAGTCAAATGAAATTAAAAGTGGAAATGGGACAGATGATGAGTCCTCAACTTAGTATGAAGAGGTTACAGACGCCAATGCCTGGATCCTTGATACAGATTCAGACTTTCAAAGAAGACCCAGGAGAGAAACCCATCGTTCATAGAGATAATGTTAAAGAATTGTTTTTTGTGCATTCCGTCGCAGAAAAGGCCACAGAATTAATAACAGCAATAGACTATGGGAACTTGACGACAACCAGGGAAGACCAGGACTATGACCTTTACAATGCCAGACAGTTAAAACCATATGTACCACCTGATCCAGGGAAACAATAAGACAAACTGTAATGACAGATATATATACAGAAGACCAACTGACATGACCCTAGGAAAATGAAACTTGATAAACGGACTGATTTATTATAAACCCATTTATAAGTTGAATATTCAAAAAATGGATCGCAGTGAGACATGTACAATTTGTAGCTTGGGCAGGTTATATTATTCACACTCATGCTGTTCTCCCAGAGTCTATACACTTATGCAACTATATCCTGCATAAGTAAAGTCATTTTTTTTTCATTGTTTTTTTTTGAAGTGAAAAGAAATGAAGCAGTCGGATCTGAGTTCGATCCTAGCTTCATGTTAGTTACCCTAATACTAACCTTAAATTTCCGATGCAATGGGGCTTTATACGTTCAATCCACGCTAATTTCCATAATGAATAATTTATTTCAAATGTGTATTAAAATCAATTAGTTTCAGTTTAAAATTGAGCAATTCTCTTAATAAATTCATGATAAAATATTCATGAATTTATATATATTACAATTGCGTGGATTGTGCGTATATATTTGTAAATATTTAAATATATATAATTTTCGAAAGTTTCATTGCGTCGGGAATACTTGTTTTTTTTTTGTACTTTTAAATAATTTGTTAAAGTTTGCGATTAAAAGCTACATTCCTTCCATGGGCTTTCAAATTCTCAAAAACAACAGTAAAGTTTTATTAATTAAAAAAAGATAAGAATTCAATTTCTAATTAAAATCATTTCAGATTTTAAGAATTCATTTTCTAATTAGGAAAGGAATTCACAAATTAGTTTGAAAGCTTATCGAAGGAATGTTTTGGAAAACAACTAATTATAAGAAAAAACCAGATTGATAACAAAATGAGCGCTAGCCGGAGGCATCAGGAAACAGTAGATATATAGCCCTGAAAAGTAAAGAAGGGGCTAGTGAGTTTTTGGTTGTAGAGTAGTGCAGTGAACTCTGTGTGTATAAAAATTGTATTTCATCATGATAGAGGGCTAGAACATCAGGAATCTGGCTACGGTTCCTAAAGTCCTGAGAAATCTTCAATGGAGCTGCTGAACCGTTTTCCGGATCGATAATTCTGCTAAAATAATGAAAGCTACTAAAATACTACTCCAGTAGTTAACCAATGATGCCTACGTTTTCAACAACTTGGAGGTGTAACTTAAGGACCAGCGGAAGGGGTAATATGAACGTTAAACTTTCTGGCCAGTTCGAACTTTATTTTATACTCCTCCTATTTAAGAGCTCTTTATTATTTAATGTAAATCTTTATAAAATGCTAATATAAATTTATATTGTAATTCTTTCAATCTCTAGTCTTTAAACTTTTTCTTTTCTTACCTGGCGGTTCGTTTAATATATATATGTTGGTGTGCTTTATTAATGTCGTATTTAAAAATTATATGCCAATAATCTTTCGACTCGATGAGCCCTTTGATTCCATTTGCCTCACGCAAATAATATAACATTAATTTCCAATAGTAATTCTCGCCCATTAGAACTAAATTTGAAAGTTCTATTAATCATCGAGTCGAAAGAAAATATTACATGTTTATTATTTGCCAATTATCAAATAATAAACATGTAATATTTTCTTTCACCTATGTCCCCAGCTACTAAGTTACAATTGTTTATATACTCACAAAATGTTATAATATTGATTTCTTGTTCTACTAATATATATTTATTCGAATATAACCTTAAATGTTTTTATTGCCAAAAAGGGTCGATAAAGGGTTAAATGTATTTTAATTCCATTTTTGTTATTTTAAATTGATATTCAGGAAGGGCACGAATATTAAGGCATAATTAAGATAGTTTATAAATGTTTTCAAAATAGTTCGATAAAGCTCGTTTGACTTTAATTAATTGGTCAAGTCATCACGTAGAGCATTCTACATGGGTTTTATTTTTCAACGATGACTATCAAGTCATCATCATCAAATGTTGCTGACGTAGGGCCATCTTCCGCTCCGTTAGGCTGGTCGGTGATCATATTTTCGCATTTAAATTTCTCGAGGAAGAAAATACTTCCTTTCCGTTCCATTAGTCAAAGGGCGTAAGACTTGCCAAATGCAAGCCGCCATAGGACTTCGACCATCGACTAGCAATCATCTTTCAATTTTACTCACTGCCTTGTAATTCGTCAGTACCATTGCGTCCTTGTTTCAGTAAAACCCGCTCCGTGCTCGTAATTCGTGATGGAGTGATTTAAATTAAAGTCGAACCAATCCTCAAGTATATTTCGTTTAAATCAGTTCTCAAATCAAGATTAAAGTTATGCCTTGAAATACGTTTTGCTCTTCAGGAATAGATTTCCGAATGTGGGAATAAATCTCACATTCCACCGTAATAAAAGTAGAATACCCATTTCCGTTCTTAATAAATACCTTTATCTGCCCTTATATTTCTCGTTGGGGGCATAGACATAGAACTCCATGTTGCGTAATACTGGTTGGCATATGATAAGGACCGCCATTCTTATTATATTTATAAATTCTTTTAAAGACTAGAGATCACTAATGCAATCTATATTTTCTTGAACCAAACAAATTATTATTATTATTAAATATTTTATGGCATACTTGGTTTCTTAGTTCATCATCCTTTTTATAATTATTTAAATGTTAATACTCGCTGTCTGTGTTGGCAACCCGAACATACATATGATTTGATTTAAAAGGTATTCAAAGTAATTAATTATTAGATATTCGTGTCAGTGCAAGGGTCTCTAGTCCTCACCAACCGTTGAGCTAGTTCTTGGCGCATAGCACTGTGCCGTCGATTTCTGCTATCTGAGCTGTTAAGTTGGGTTTGAATTCAGTTTTGGTTAAGCTGAGTTTGAATCCGATTTGACATTGGGGGTGGTGGTTTTCGACCGGTACAATATGGATGTGCAGAGAATATTTGATTGCACTAATCAACATTTTAAAACAATTTTAATGCTAAAACTAAAAAATGATTGAAAGATAAAAAGTATTTTAGTAAATTTGTATATGAAGAGAGAAATAATAGAGAAAATAGAACTGCATAATTTGTAGAGAAAAAATCTATATGAACACTTTTTTAAATAAAATCCAAAGTGGAAATGGTCAAGAAAATATCCAAATGAACGTATAATAGAATTGGATCAATTAACCAAAACTACATGCTTCAAGATTGTAATGTAGTAATAGATTCAACATAGGAAGTTATTATTGATATATGAGTTGTAAAATATGTGTTAAGGTAAACCTAAAGGGAAAAAATTAGTATTAATAGCTAATATCACTATTTTTTTTAGAAATAATCTAGTAAATTTAAACTAGAAACTTGTTTAAATCATTTAAAAACATTAGCAGATTTTGCTGATGATTCAGAATTATTTAAACAAGTTTAAAAAGAAGCCAAATGATATTTTATTAAAAACTGCTATTTAGAATTGACCCAATTATAAAAATTAATGATGCATTGGTGGCCTAGTGATTAGCATAGCTGCCTTCCAAGCAGTCAGCCCGGGTTCACTTCATGGTCAACACTTTGATATATATATATATATAAGAATTAATGATGATATAAAAAATGTAAGTATAAGTAAGAAAAATTATAATATATATATATATATATATATATATATATATATATATATATAACACAAGACCTAGGTAATAAAAAAGTAGTTGCAATATAGTGATCATATTTAAGCATTTAGAAAAATTGTAGAAAAGATTTGTGAGCATGTGCTGCCATTATACTTTGGAATTATATATTATTAAATGACATTTAATCATATAAATACTTTCATGGTGAGTTAAATTTTTACATTTTTAAGACATAGATCTAGAATATTGAATATATATCAAAATACAATATCAGTGATTTCATCACATAGTAATACTAGAAAGATTAACTTAGATAAAGGTAAATAATAGAGTAATCCCATATCTTCAAAACTTTTTCCAACCATTTTACATAAAATATTTTAGTAATAAATTGAAAGGTTGCTAGTCTTTCACATGCATCTACTGTTGTTTCTCAGACAGCCAATCAGCTGTTAAGCAGCAGTCTGAAGAGTGATCAGGCCTTGACACATGACAGAGATTTTGATAAGAAAAGGATGATACCACCCTTCTTTTTACTTAACTTTTTTTATATATATAAGCCAGTCTTAAGTATCATGTGTCAAGACCTGATCCCTCTTCAGACCACTGTTTAACATCTGATTGGCTGTCTGAAAAATAACAGTAGGCGCACGTGAAAGACTAGCAACCTTTCAATTTATTACTAATTTAATAACAACATGCAATTTAGACAAATATTATAAAATATTTTGTGGATTAAAATAAAAAACTAAGAAAAATAATTAAATGGAGATAATTTAATTCATCTGGATTTTTCAAATAATAAGAGTTTTAACAAATATTGCTAGAATTATAAGATAACAGCAAAAAATAAGAATAAAAATACATGCTAAAAATACTAATATTCAAAGAAGAAAAATAAAAATAGTAATGAATTAGGAGAATACCTTAAATCAGATAGAAATATAATGGATGAATTAATAATGGCATTGAATTTGGACTGGGTCCTTTTATTAAAGATAATATTAAAAGAAAATATGTCTAAATTTTTTTTAAAAAATAAGTTTTACTACAGAAATATCAATCCACATAGTGAAGTATAATGAGATGAAAGTTAAGAATAATAATAAGGGATCAAAAATAAAATGTACAAATGAGAAAATAAGTTGGCATTATGGATATTACTTTAATAATTAAAAAGGATAAAATTGATCTGGGATAAACGGTTGAAATATTAAGCTGTGTTCCAAGAGATTGCAAAAGACTTTGAAATGGATTTTATGTGAGATGAATAGATAAGATTAAAAGGTTCGTTTTTTTCAGATCAGAGTAACTAAATTAAACTTGAAAAAACTCTCAAATTTTAATGCATAGATAATGATGAAAATGATTATTGTAATACATATTATAATGTTTAACAATATTCTGTTAAGTTTAAAATTATCTTCAGTTGCATACATTATTTGAGATTTATACATCAAGTTGGATGGCTATATTTTAATAGGATGCATCATCTTATATTTATATATACAAATGTGAGTAAATATATTTTACAATGATATCTAGATTATTCGGAAACAATATGCCATATCGTCACACTCTTCTCAATTTTTGAAAGCAGTTTCTTTGTTTTACTTTAAAACTCCATAGAAAAGACAAAGGCTTGGTTACAAAAAGAAAAATATTATTTTTTGAACATATGAAGAAATAAAGAAATTAAGCCTGAATTTTAATAAAAGATTTAATTTAGCAAATGAATTAATAACTTAAATATATATTAGTTTGCTATTTATATTTTGATTAATTTACCTTTCTAGCATACTCCCATAAATGTGGGCTTATCTATCAAATTTAATAATATAGAAAGTTTATGTATTATTTTTTATTGGCAAATTAGCAGCAGTCTAAAGAATTGCAATCAGTAAATCATATTGCAGATAAAATAAATAAAAAATACAATTTGTTGCAAGTGATTATATTTGCATGATTTACAAAGTTAATATATTATTAGAATTAATTTTATATAAGTTCAGTTGTAGATAAAATAAAAATAACAGACACTAAAAATAATATTAATATATTATCAGATGTTATTATTTACATGGTCAGTAAAATAATAGACAATAGTGAATTTCATGTAATATTAGAAACATCTATAATAAGACCAGTTCACATCTGGGGATAAAGATAATTTTGATAATTACAGAACAATTCTTTCTTTAATTGCTAAAATAATAATTTATATTCATAAAACTACCAAAAAAAATTTGATTTTTTTTTTAATTCATTAGAAGAAAGAAATCCAAATATGTTGTTAGAGAATTTTGCAAATAAAATTATTAGTGCATTTAATAATATATAATTGGGGGGGAAAGGTTTATAAAAACACATATTTTAGACAATATGTAATAGATTTAAGACTTTTTAAATAGCCTATTTTTGAGCTAACTTAATTAATTACACATATTGATTGGTAAATGGGGATCCAATTATTTTTAATTAAAAATAAATAAATATGAAAAAACCATTCAAACCTTCATTGGCTGGCTTTTTGTAAATCACTTGAATACTGTTTTCTTCTTCACTACTTTTGTATTTGGAGTTGCTAGAAAGGTTTTTATCTCATAATGGCTATTTTAGAAAAGGATGTTTTAAATCAGTAAATAACTCAGATTATATATAACTAAACAGAAAGTAGCTGAAGAGTTATATTATGCTTGCAACTCAATCACAACTGTCCATCAACCCAGAAGCCAGACCGATCTCTCAGACCATAGATACATAAAAAACATAATTTTGTCAATAAATTTATGATGACATTTCAACTTCATATATATATTATTTCTAGAGAAATCCTAACCTTAATGATTATTATTTTTTTAGTTTATTAATTACAATTCTATCACAGATTACTGAAATATATGATCAAAGACATGGAAAGAATACATTTGTGAAAGAATTGTAATAAATAATAATAATAATAATAAGAAGAAGAAGAAGAAGGAGAAGAAGAAGAAGGAGAAGAAGGAGAAGAAGAAGGAGAAGGAGAAGAAAGAGAAGAAGAAGAAGGAGAAGGAGGAGAAGAAGAAGAAGGAGGAGGAGGTGGAGGTACCTCTAGAAATAATTCATATATGAAGTTGAAATGTCATATGTGCTATATGAATTGCTTGACATTGTGTATGTTTCTATTATATCTATGAATTGAGAGATTGGTCTAATGTCTGGGCTGATGGACAGTTGTGAAATGGATATTTTTTTCATTTTTCTTTTGCTTATACAAAAAATGTATTTATATATGTTGAAATATGAAGTATTATGTAAAACGTTCAGAAATTTGTCAGTAATCAAAATGTCATTAATGTCATATCTTAGTAAACAAATTGGAAATCCTTTAATGAAACATTTACAAATAAAGATAAACAAACAGTGTATAAATGTAGGTAAGTGAAAATAAAAATATATTAGCTTTATTGTGTCATTATTATTATATATTTTTTTATAAACAGAAGTTTATCATATTAAAAAATAACAGGTAGTAGTTTTATAAAATTATTATACTATTTTATTGAAGATAAAATAATATTTCTGTCCTCATCTTTTCATACCATTTATAAAATATTTGAATGGTATGAAAAATTACAAGAAGACTTTTCTTCTGTCATTAGCAAATAAAACTTATTACTAATTGCTAATTTATTAATCCCTGGGCATCCAGTTTAAATGTAAATTTTAATAATTCTTTCATAAAAATGTTTCAAGTACTGTAAGATCATTAAAAAAAGATTGATATATTATGATAATAAACAATATTTTATCTAAAAAAATATATGGAATATTTGCACTATAGTTTCAAGATTATTGAAAAGTAAAATACACTATTAAATCAATTTTCTAAAATATTTAGACAATTTTCTTAGCAATCATATTAGTTTTCTTTTAATGGATTTAATATTTTATTAATCTTTCAATACTGATAAACAATTGAAAAGGAAGTAACTATACATCCCATGGAGTTTGAAACTGCCAGTGATTATGAAAAGACAATAATCTATCTTTTAGTTCTGTTGTTGTATAAGCTTAATTTTTTTTGATGTAATTTTAAACTATAGGATGAATTTTATATATTGTTTAAATTTATGAGCAGACTAAATAATTTGAAATCATCATTGAAATATTCAGAAAATCAAGACTGAATCTTGGTTTAACAACCTCTAAATATCAAATGAAAAATCAGTTTGATAAATGTAATAATAAATAATAATAACTGTTTTATTTGATATTTAGAGGTTGATAAAACTAAGACTCAGTTTTGATACTCTGAATATTTTAATGGTAATTTCACATACATAAATTAAAATAATAGATGAATTTCATTTTATAGTTTAAATTATGTCAAAAAACTAAGCATATATAACAGCAGACTTATATAAAGATAGATTGGTATTATTCTGACATTTCAAAGTTGTTGGTGTTACCCTAACGTCATGGGAAGTACAGTTACTTCTATTTAACCACTTATGTTAGAGTTATGATTATTTTTTATTATAAAGATAAAATAAAATAGCTAAATTCTCTCCAATTGCTTTTCAAAGAGAACTAGTGAAGGATGTGGTTGTTCTCAATAAGCTTACTAAAATTTCTGGATAGTAGGGGATTGAGTGTTATTTCATTCTTGTGTAGTTTTATTTAAAAATAATTAGATAAACATTTTTTAACCAGTATTGGATAGTTATTTGGAATGGATATGAGATGTATTTCTGAAACAATTTTAAAAGTGTTGAAAAAAAATATTTTTATACGTAAAAGGAAAGAGATTGCAAGTTTTTCTAGAAAAAAAAGTAGTGTTGTTTCAGGTAATTGATTAAAAAATTGAATCGTGTGTGCGTACATATATATATATATATATATAAATGTAAGATAGAATGAAAAGATTAGTTAATAATAAAAATAATTATTTATAACTGCAAAGTGTACAGATTTCCTTATTAATATATAGCTAACAATTACTGGTTTTCTTTTAGATTCTTAATATTCAGTTGTGATCTGTTTTTGACAATTTTATGTCATTTTCAAAGCATTATTGATCAAATAAAGATTTGAAAATATCATAAAATGATTGGAAAGCTCTCACCTTAAATTAAGAATCTAAAAGAAGATACACATTTTTGAAAGGAACATAAACTTTTATTTTAGTGAAAAAAATCTGTAGATTCTTTCAGTTGTAATTAATTAACTCCATTGTACATAAAGGTTCTCAGCCGATATTATAATATATACATACAGAATCTAAATTATATATATATAAAAGTGACTTGAAAATCAGATTTTCAAGCTCCTTACGGCTACCACTTCATTTTATACAACCGATATACATGATCACACATATATGAAAAAGATTAATGATTTCCAATATATGTATTTCGTGCTAAACCAGCACTCGTCACTTGGTCCAGATCATCATCTCCCACATACATATATAATCAGTGCTCAGTTTATATTAAAATAGCAAATATCCACACTTTAATGGACAGGCTTCAGTATTTTCGAACCTCCAACTTTTTAATCATCCATATCATTGAAAAACTGATGATGGAACCCTCAAAGCTCTTGTTTATGTCGATCTAATTGTCATACACATGTTGTCTTTATGTCACTCTGACTCCTCACATATAAGACCTTAATATGTCCATTTAAATACATAAAAGAGGGATGGGCAAAATATTTAAATACAAGTTTATTGAACATTAAGTTCAATATAGACAATATACTTGTGTTTAATTACTATATATATATAAACATTCATCAATAAAAACATTTTCTTTTAAGAGTGTTAACTATGAATAATCAATAAGTTTATCCAATCATATAAATCTTCTATTCTCTTGAATAAAGATGATAACTCTTCAAAAGCTAGGTACTATTTCTAACAAGAAATATTTTCTGCATCGCTTTTGAGATCTCTTTCTCTTTTCATATTTTTTTCCTTTTATTATGAAGTCACTTTGATTATTATAAATCTTGGTCATTATAAGCTGTTTTTATGCTATTAAACATTTTCTTCATTAACTGTAACAATAAGATTGTATGTTTGTGGAAGCATCTATTCATTCTTTAACTATATGCACAGCAATTCTAATTTTAATCTTTTATTTTTCATTTTTGTAAGCAAATATATAATATCTAAAGTATGCAAACATTTCAACATTGAAAAACAATAAAAATAGTTTTGAGGCTGGTTAGTTCTGATCTTGAAAAAGCTATTGCAATCAATGGGGAGTTACATATATGGAACTGAATGTGGGATAACTGTAGTACTCAGAAAATGAATGTATATTTGGAAAGCTTTATTTAAAATCTTGATGTCTGTTACAAATGTGGAAAAACCAAAATAAAAAAGCATAGACTAAAATAGCATTATCTTTCCAAATCTACATAGATTTATCATGTCTTAAAGATTAATTATTTATTGAATATAGTTGTAATAACAGTAATGCTTATATTGTAAAAGTAAAAGGTAGTGGTGCCAATGAAATAATAATTTCATTAGATATGTGAGAAGTGAATATTAATTTCATGTAACTCACCTAAATGCAGAATAGTGTTTGTAGCAAAGAAAATATCAAAATTTAATTCTAATAAATGTACTCTTTATGAAATTCTTTTTTCAAAAGAAATAATTTTGATGAAACAGGTAAGTGACTGCAAGTTTTTTTGGGAGAGAGAATCAGCTAATAAAAGCAGATCATATGTTAAAATCACTGCAAGTTTTACTTTGTCATTTATTTTAGAAATTTGTAGTTGAATCAAAAAAATATGAATAATATTAAAATCAATTTAATCAATCCTATCGGCAACCATTTTAACAGTGTTTATACTCCAATTAAATTTAAAATATACAAAAAAATGTTTTGTTTTATTGGATAGTGTTACTCTAATCATTATCAGCATAAAAACTCTTTTTTTGAAGACTTAATGAACGTGTTGTAGAAGTAGTAAAGCATGCCCCTAAGGTATCAAAAATAATGATATTGGCTCTGTAAATTTAATGGCCTGATATTAATTTTTTTATATAATCTATGCGTTGGATTCTATAAATACATTGCTTAGATTTGGAAATTCAATACAAAGAAATTTGTGTACACTCATTCTTAAATAACGTGAATTATCTTATAATTAAAAGTAACAAAAAAAAATCCTTATTATATAGTATTTATTAAAATAAAATATTTGAAACATCATAAATTAATAATATTGAAAGTTAAAAGGATAATTTTATTTTGAAATATATCCAATTCCAGACGAATAGATAGAAAATTTGAAATTTATTTTTTAAAATCAATTGGGACTACTACTAATTTTTAACAACCTTTAAGTATTTAAATAGCTAATTAGAATTTTAAAGATTGTTATATAACTGAACTATGGAATTATCTAAGTAATATGCTGAAAAATTAATCTCCTTGAGTTTATTTTAAACCATTCCTGTTTTTCTGATAGTGGTTATATTATTTATTAGATGGAAATGTGTTTTTTGCTTGGTTGTATATAAAATGGATATGAAGCTTCGTAAACAAAAGAAATTTAAAAGCATAAATAGAACAATTGATAAAAAGATCTGAGAATGGTTGGTAGATTAAAAGTATAAAGTCTATTTTCAAAATTTTTTTGACATATTAAAAATAAAATGGATTTTAAAAATGAATTATATTATGAAATTAATAGCAGGCTTTTTTAAAATAAGTTAATAAAGTTATTTTAAATAGAGAGATTAGCATATTTTTGAATAATAATGTGA
>JAQFVV010014581.1:0-32613 GCA_028023455.1 Epiperipatus broadwayi
ATTATTATTAATTATTGAATGATTTAATTTTATCATATGGCTTGCATTAATCAAATTTTTTTCACAATTTTAAATTTATTGTGTATTAATAATTAGATTAGCCTCGAAAACATTTAGAAGTATATTTGCTCGTTAACTTCTTAAATCCATTCAAATATACTTCCTTAAAATATTAATTATGATATCAATAGCATCAATATATTGAACAGGGCAAAGTAAAGACATTATAATTATTCCTGCTAGTAGCATATATTCTATAAGCTATGAAAGAGTTGGTTCCTATTGATGAGGCTAATAAAGCTATAGCTCTCGTACTTATGATACTAAAATTTATAATACTCTTTTGCTTGGTGGATATGATCCATTTCTTTAATTAAATATTTCCATGTTTTGCTGCTTATTTGTATTAAGATGGAGCACCAGTTAAGCCAGCACTTCTTCCTTTCATAGGGTACAGCAGTAGCGGAGCCTGAGTTCAAGCCAGGTCAGCACTAAGTTCCTCACCCTCTGAACTAAATGCTCCTTTCTTTTAGCAGTCCAACAAGTCCCAGGGTACCAGCATTCAGTGCAAGAAACCTTTGATTCATCAATCCATCCACAGAGTGATTTTTTATTATTATTATTTGCCTGTGCCATAGCACATTAGTAAATCAAGAGCAGCTAACTGTACCTCCTTATAAAACATTCAGCAATTAGTCTAAAATAAGCTTGAAAGCCATGTTCAATCTAGGTTATTTAGGCTAATTTATAAGCTCATATGTTAAAGATAAATATATTCATAAATATAAAGGTATTATCGATTGTTAGTCAAGACTTAGTAGAATTACACATTTATAACAACTGCAAGTCTAAAATAGGAATTGGCATATCCCTATAGACATACATAGTGATTATTCATACACATCCTATTGTAAATACAATTTATCCAAACAACTTCAAACACTTTTTAACAAAACTATTTATCTGTACATCTACATATACCTACATTTCAACTGACCTGCAGTCTTCTTCAGAGCTCTTTATTTGTACATCTACATTGTAACCGGTTGGGTTACATAGTACACCAATAATAATATAGTCTGTGTGCATTTATATATAAAGTAAAGGAAAAGTAGAAATAAACATAGAATAAACTTTTGTAGATTTTTTTTAATATTTCCTAAAATAAAATAATAAGTAAAGTGTTAAATAATAACTCTGATTTAAAATAAAAATTGCTTTATAAATTAAACTTTTAAAAGGTCTGAATAAATATAAATATTGTATTGTTGTTGTTGTTGTTATTATTATTATTATTATTATTATTATTATTATTATTATTATTATTATTATTATTATTATTATTATTATTATTATTATTATTATTTTGAAATGTAAAAACACCATACTTATTTTTGGAATTTTTAAATTAATTAAACAAAATTTTTATCTATTAGAAATCCCCTAAGTAAAAACATGTATATAGATTTCAAGGGATTAGAGAGATAAAAATAAAATTCTGTTTTTAATCAAGGTGTTGTTATAGCACCTCAGATGATTTTATAAAAAGGGCTAATAAAAAATATCAGTCAGTCTGGATAATAATTTTTGTAAGAACGGTCAGCTGAAATTCAAGTTGGTTACAATATTTTTGTTGGAGCTTGTTGAAGTTTGCAGCAGTAGGTTTTAGCTGACTGTAGAGTTGGCAGTCCATCTACCATGAATTGATATAGCTGAAGACAGGACACCAGATCCAGAGCTGCTAATATTTTCCTTCACAGGAGTTTTGATTTATTTGAAGCTGGGTCACTTCTAAATCAATAGCCTGAAAAAAAAGGACAAAGTAGCTAGCAGATTTATACAGACCTCCTATGAAGATCTAAGGGAGTGCATTCCAGTAGCTGTCTTATATTTTACTACAGACTTTTGATTTTTGAGGCCAGGGTCACGTCAAATGGATCAACTAGCAGCTTAAATATGTTCTAGAAGACAGCTTGACAATTGCTTGGACTTCAAAAACAATCTCATGGTATCCCAACAAATTACCGGAATTATATACTTTTACCTGATGATGACAACAAACCTGAAATTATATTTTTCTGCTGGACCAAAAACCAAGCCTACCAAGAGAAATCTTGAAGAAATTGGTGTACTTATTTATGTTGCTGTTTATCTATAAGCACAGAGAATCACAGATAAATACGTTGCATGTATATACAGTGAGTTATTTTATTTTAATAATTCTTAAAACGACTTATAAGATTATAAATTAATAACTTAAAACAAAACCCGTAAATAATTTGCTTAAGTCAAATGTCTAAAATAAAGACGATTTGATATATATTTTTGAAGAAATTGTTTTGGTAATTCCTTTAAAAAAAAAAAGACATTAAAAAAAGAATATACAAATGCAAGCATAATTTGGTTTGAATTAAAATCGTAAAAGCAAATCTTTTAAATTGGTCTAAGAACGCTGATAATTAATCAACAAATACCTTTCAAACAAAAGTTGACTTTATTTAGTTTGATAAAAAAAAAAAAGAACTTATAAATTGAAATTAAATTTTAAATTAAACATTTTGTTTATACGCACTACCACGTATAGGTAGGAAATTTATGTATTTTCCAAATGGAATTAATTAGAAAATTATAACATTATTGTAAAAAGTTGAAATAGATAAAAGTCAGTGTGTGTGTATACATGCACACTCATATATGTAAAAATTTTAATCATTTATTGTATAACCATTCAAATATGTCTATTTCTCAAATGTACTGCATTCTGTGTGAATATTTATATATATCAAAACCTATTTAGGTAAAAATTGATGTAATTTATTATTTTGAGAAAAGTTGTATATTAGAAGTTGACCTAGATTTTATTTAATATAAGTTGTATATTAGAAATTGCACATTTGTGCGCACATATATGTAAATCATTGTAATAATTTGAAATTTTGAATGGTGAATATTGTAAAACAATGTAATAACTTTAGTTGTGTATATAATTTTGTATACTTTTCAAAATCAGAACCCTTACAAGATCTTAATCATTTTTTTTGTTATTAATAAACCTGTATTTAATTGTTAAAAATGGTTATCATCTCTTGGTCACATACAGTAATAGATCTTGTGTTCTCTGAGCTAGATTCGGACATGGATAAATGGGGATGTGTACTTAGTGATTTGGGGCATCCAGAGGTGATCAATCATCATCCTGGTTGGCACAAAAGAGGATTCTCTTTAAAGCCCATGCACTATTATAATATTTACTTTAGTCTTATTAAAAATTTAAGTTTATAGTTGGCCAGTACAAGTGGCCTGAGCATTGATGATGATCAGCATATTTTAATGTCCCAGCATTATTGTTTGATTCTTATGTATTCTGATGGATGGGCACTAAGCTGGTGCATCCAAGTTATGTTTAAATTATTGCCCAAGGTGGCAAAGGCTCAGTAGTTAGCCTGGTCTATAGAAGACCTATTTCCAATCCAGTCACAAGGTTGACTGTTGATTTATATTATTGTTCAAATCCAGCCACAAGATGGTCTGTTGATTTTATTCTGATTTATTGTACTAATTTGTTTATTCCCATCAATGATGATGAAGGATGGTTATTTCTCTTCAGTACTCATACTTACTTTTATTTATAATGCTGGTTGATGATTAATTATTATAGTTGCTCTTCTGAGTTAGCTTCTGATCTCTCAATGATCTCTCAGGGAGATCTCATCTGTTGTAAATATTTCATTTTAAATGGACTGGGAGTGTTGATGTTTTACCATCACCCCAGATTTCTTCCATTACCCCACCCCATCCCGTTACAAGATGCACCTATGTTTCGACTGACTTGCAGTCTTCTTCAGAGCCAGTTTATTTTATTCTTAAGAGGATAAAATAAACTGGCTCTGAAGAAGACTGCAGGTCAGTCAAAACATAGGTGCATGAGAATAAAATAAACTGGCTCTGAAGAAAACTGCAGGCCAGTTGAAACGTAGGTGTATGTATTTGTACAAATAAAGAGTTTTTCTAAAAAGTGTTTGAAGTGGTGAATAAAATAAACTGGCTCTGAATAAGACTGCAGGTCAGTCGAAATGTAGGTGTAGGTATATGTACAAATAAAGAGTTTTGCTAAGAAGTGTTTGAAGTGGTTTGGATAAATTGTATTTATAGGATATTACAGCAAAATAAAAAAAAGTGTGATTTCATAATCCTATTGTAGTTACCATCGAATGAGAATCAGTTAAACTTATCTCACAGTATCTCCATGATAGATTTGTAATGGGAGAATACTAAAATCTTATCATTATTCTAAATACCTGTGTGCATTCTATCTGAAGTTATATATTTATTATTTCTTTATTCTGTTTACTCATAAATAAATGTATAATTAATTTAATATATTTCATTCTCAGTCTCGTTATTAATCCAATTCAGTCCAATTTAATTATTAATAAAATATGTATGTAAAGAGATATGCATTAATGATCACATTTCAATGAATTATATAATATATTTAGACAAGTTAAGAGCCTTGCTTTTATTTATCCGAGTCTCATTGTTTTTTCATGATCTATGTCGGCTGTGTAATAATGATATATGAACATACTTTCAAGGGTGTCATCCATAGGGTATTGATTCTTGGAACACAGGTGAATGAGTTGAGGTGTGGTCAGTCTCAAGATCTTACCATCTCATTCTAGTCAGCTTTGGTCTCTTTGCCTGGATTCTATTGTTAAAAGGTTGCCTTGACAACAGTTTGAAATTCTTGATTATTATTTATATTGGGATTATCTAATTGTTGACTGAGTTCTAATGTTTATATATATGAGGTAGGACAGTTTAATTCCTGGAGTGCATCTTCATAAAGAAGTGTACACTAGTAATTACTATTGCCTTCAAAGTAGTTCCATTGTGCATCTATGCATTGATTAAAATAGCCTTCCTGTTTCTGGAAGCACATCTGGAATTCATTTTCAGGAATACTATTGAGCAACTATCTCATATTCTTTTGGATATCAGTTGTGGTTGAAATTTTTTATTCTTTCAGCACAGTTTTTAATTTTGCAAATAATCAAAAATCACAGTGAGCTATGGCAGGTTAATAGAAAGAATAGTGTAATTGTAAGTGTCTCACAATATGCCAAAGTGACCAAAATGCTAACAAACAATTAGCTCTATCAGCTTAAAATTTACATACATGTTAACTTAAACATGTTCAAACATGAATGTTCAATGCTCATGTCATTTTGATAAAATTAAGTCACAGGTTTCATTACACACATTCCAGGAATTAAATTGTCACACCTCATATTTTGTGCACATTGAACAGCATATATTCTTATTTCTATGTATCTGAGATGTGTAATGTAGACAATTAAGCTTTTGCACAATGACCTTTATATAATCATTGCATTTACTAAAGTATGAATTTATTTTTTCATTAACTTCTGAATACAATTTTGACCACCCTTATGAGGATAATTTGGTAAACATTTCTCATGCTTTTTATTAAATATTTATATATTTTGATATTCATTGAAATCATAACTTTAACAACAAAAGTAGTCAAGCATTGGTGGCCTAGCGGTTAGCATAGCTGCCTTCCAAGCAGTAGGCTGGGGTTCACTTCTCGGGCAACACATTTGACATATGAAAAAAAAGACATTTTAAAAATAATCAACTTTGCAAAAAAACAAAAGAGTAAAAAAAATTGAAATAATTAATAAGCAGAATAATAGGTTTTATTTTAAACTTTCAGGCAAAAAATATTTTTCAACAAATATTTGAAGTACAGGCATTCTTCATATATCTATATGTTCAACAAATAAATAATTCTGCTTCATATTTGTCTTAGTAAAACATACTTCAGTAAAGGATACATTTAAAGAGCGAAAATAATGTTTGAAATTTAAAAATTCAATTTATAATTACAAAAAAAATGACAAAAAAGAACTGTTATAATTTTTATAATAGGTTTTTCTTTTTTTTACTTACAATCGTTTTATATTTCATGTTATTATATTTTCCTTAATTTATTTCCGGCTAAGAAACAAGTGTGTTGAAATAAAATGTGAAAGTAAAGACCATATTTTTATTAAACAGCAAATATTTCATTTAATTTTATAAAAATAAAAATGTAAATAATTTGTATAAAAGCTATAACTTTCAATTTTAAGATTTTAACAAAACTAAGATGATAAAATTACAATGACTAACATTTTGAGCACAATGAAATCTATTTTTTGATTTTGTATTACTTTCATTGAATGATACTAATAATATACCATTTTAGTTGGAATTAATATCAATTATATATTCATTAGTTCAAACTTTTGTTGGCAAATGAAAGTAAAACTAGAAAGCAAATGTTACACATAGACACAATTGAGTATTCTAAACCAATTCCAGCACCAAAAAGTAAACATTGTATGCCACTGTTTCTCACTGAAAGGTTTGTTAGCACTCTACTAAATTGATCTCAAATTCTATTCTAATTTATATGTTATTTTGATTTCTTTCTTCTTCCTTATTTTTATCTTTATTTTTTATGTGCTACATTTTCATATATGTAAATATACTATTCCCTACATACAGTCATATAGAAACAACTATTTCAATATATGCAATACAAACATGATTATAGTACACTTCAAAATCTGTATGGTCTTGAGGATGGTATTTATATGGATGAACATTGTTCATTATGTTGATACAACTGGTCTGTTTGTTTTTCAACTGATTATTAGATGTTATTTAAATAGTTAAAATGTACATATATATGTGTGTGTGGAGAAAAAGTTAGAAAGAGATAAATACTGTAACACCTTATCTTTAAAATTGTATGGATGCACATACTGTTGAAGCCAACTTAATAGTTACATTGATAAAATGATTTATTCAACTTAAATACAAGGACTAACAATCTGGATGTTCATTGTCAAATATAAAAATAATAAAATTTTCAAAGTTGTTCAGAAAAGTAAATTTTCTGAGAATTATGGATGACAATTATGGCAAAATAATTCTAACCCTTGCACCACATTCACCCTGAAAAATATGCTTAAATTACTGAAATCCAAAATAGAAAAACATTCAAGACAAAGGCAGATTCCAATTAGATATTTGTTAAACATATCAACATAATAGATCAACTATTTATAATTTAATACAGTGGCAGAATGGAAGATTTTGAAGCTGAAAGTTCATCGTTTGTTGTTTCAGTCAATGGTTGAACTTCTTATAAACTTCCAAGTAATAAAATATTTATTTATTAGGATACTACTATTATGTACTTCCCTATACATAAGCACACAAACTTTTATATATATATATGCAGCAGTCATGGTTAAATTAAAATATCCATTCCAACTCCAAGGAGGCGGGGGAAAATTGCTCTAGAAATGAATTTGCAATGACTATATAAACCAATCTGTGAAACACAAATATGACCATATATAGAACATGCTGGTCAATTTTTCTGATTGTTATTTTGCAAAGATGTCTTAATTTCTTCAGCAAAAACATTTCTTTCTGATTTATTTCAATACTATGTTTACTTGTAGTTCTCCAATGTACACCTTTTTTCTGCCTAGCAAGGACAATTGGTGTCCCAAAATGCATCATAAATTAGATATTCCACATAAGAAATATGTAATTATAATTACTTGAAATTCAAAAAATAAAAAAACTCCATAAAAAATTAAAGCTTAAGCTCAATAATAAATACACATTTTATTAAGCATATTATTAAAAAAATAGTAACTTGTGAATAAACATATAATATATAACTATATGGGTTTCGTGGCATACAACAACATAATAGTGTGTGTGCACACATACATATAAGGTTGAAAGGAAAAATAGAAATAAACACAGTCAATTTTTTTGTAGATATTTTCTACATTTTACTGGAATGACACAAATGAATAAATAATTTTGAATTTAAAATAAAATTTTCTATGAAATAAACATTTAAAGAGGTCTAAGTAATATTTTTATTGAATTCTGATTTTGAAATTAAAACAAGCATGTTTTATGTTAAAATAGATCTACTGATAATTGCAAAACCCCACTATCTATTTTAAAAATGTTTTTTAATGGCTTGAGTAGTGTAGTGTGAAAGCTGCTTGCAGCTGCTGATTCATTGAAATTTTGTTTCCTTTTAAAAATTGTAGGAAAACTATACACATGACATTTACAAAAATCCCAGAAGTTGCTGCTGCTTGACTGCCTTTTTAAAATGGCATACCACATGTTGAAATTGAATAAAATTTGAATTTTTTATTAATATTTTTATTAATAGGTTCATTAACTTTTTTCATTTCTGCTCAGTTTACTAGATTGCAGAAAGAATACAAAGGCAACATTTTTTTATTGGCTGGACTTGTTATTAAAATAGATTAAAAATGTGCCATGGATTTTAATTTCAAGACTTTGATCCTAATAAAAATGTAATCAGAATATTGGGTGTAAGTATTCAATTTTAATTTTTTTAGTTATTTGATAAATGGTATAATTTATTAATGTGTTTGTGTGTCTATGTACTACAATGTAATTTTGGGGCTCTGATCCAAGTTTGAGGCAACCTTATTTTATAGACCTAATGATTCTCAAAAACTTTAATAATTTATTAGTGTGTTTATATTTGTATTAGAGTGTTTTGACTTGCATGCCTGCATTTGTATAACAAGTAATGATTTTTATACATAAAAAATATAGAGCAGTACAATGTAAATTCTAAGACTGATTATCAGATATACAAAAAGGTTGCAATTGATAAAGAAACACAAAATTTACTGGGCATAGTACCATGCAAAAACATAAACACTTAAAACCAATAAAGAGAGGTTTTAAATTGTGTGAGTGGTGATAGCCACAATGGTTATATATACAACATGGTATTGTATGCAGGCAAAGAATCATTATGATTGATGCCTGTGCCTTAGTACTCATGCTGTGGAGTCAATAATTTTGCCACATCTTGTATCTCATTATTTTCAAGTCTATGGCTAGAAAATGAGCTTTATGCAAATAAATTATATTTTTTGAGGAACAATAAATATAATAAGATAGCACCACTGGTGTGCATAAAGAATATAAACATCACTGGGGTACACAAAAAATATAAAATGAAGAGATAAAGCTCATTTTATCATTAATACAGACTGTAATCTACAATTCTAGTTTTAGATAGACAAGAAGTCAATTGCTATGATGACAAATGCATAACCATTTTTAGGAAATGATTTATTTTGTATCTTATATTAGGACAAATCTTTTTCTTGTAAATACCTTGAGATTTGTTAACTTTTGGGATACAAGATAAAAATGAAGAATTCTTATGTGACTATTTTTTTGTAGATTCTGAAGCTATAGATTATCTCAGGTATGAATAAGAATTTTGTAAAGAATACAAAGAAATTATCAATGAATATGTAATTTAAACTTAATTAATGATAAATTAGAAATTATGAACAAACAATAAAGTAATAATTATTTCAGATATTGAAATGTCTTTTTTTTCTTTACTTTTAAAATGGTAATCACTATTGTCTTAGCCTTATTGTTTTCCTTAGTTTTTCTACTTTCTGTAAATATATAGCACTTTTCTCTAACATTATTAAAATTAAACTTATTGTGAAAATTGTGTCTCAAGTTAGTTTTTTTTAAAAATTCAATATGGCACCAAGAGAAAACAAGTAAAAATTTGCTCGAATAAAATGATTGATTCATAGACAATTTTTTTTTTTTTTTTTTAAAAAAAAAAAAACTTTTATTGATTATAAAAGAGAGGCTAATTAATAATTTTAATTCACATCATCTATATTTTTATATATACACATGTGTAAATTTTATGTATATTTTCCAAATGGAATTAATTATGAAAGATATTTTAAATGTGGTTTTAATTTCTCCTTATTTGTAATAATAAAAATACTTAATTGTAAATATTAGAGAAAAAAGAATATAGTTAATAATAAATTTGGCTGAACGTTTTCGAGGAACCGTGCCTCATACTCATAGCCTTAGTGAAAATGTACTTAATATATGTAAATGAGAATATTCAAATGAGTTACTGTTACGTAGCCCATTTTTTCGAGATGTCGAAGCACGTGTCTCTTCTGTTGATTGCATGGATGTCTCTGTTAATGTAGAATGCCTCCTTTATTTTTCTCCTGTAGTCGTTTGGTTCTGAGCATAAAATAACGGGGTTAGCGGGTATGAAATTGTGCCCTGATTGTTTAGTATGTTCAAAAAATGCAGAAGATGTACTGCTGTTCATTTGGGCTCTGTTGAAGGTGTACCGATGTTGAGCCAATCTGGTGTTAATTGTGGCTTTCGTTTCACCATAATATGTGGCGTGGCATCCGGCTTGGGGGCAGGAAATGGAGTACACCACATGTGGGGTGAGCGCTGGATCAATGTAGTCTTTGGAATTATTGATCAACCTATTAGTGTTGGGTGGAGTTCTGAATATTATGCTGAATTTGTTGCTCAAGGTTTTCGTTAGTTTGCTGGATATTTTAGGGATGTAGGGGACCGTTATTCTAGGTAGATTGGTGCGAGGCAATTTATCATCTATTGTGCTATTGAATTTCATGACTTTCCTCCTAATGGTTTTGTATTTGAATCCTGCTGCCAATAAGTCTTTAATATAATTGTTTATATTTTCCTTCCTATGTGCTTCATATTTACACAAGTGATAGTTTCTAAACATAAATGCTTTGAGACCTGCGAATTTGTGCGATGCGGGTGATTTAGAATTAGGATGGATGCAGCTTCGGATTTCGAATGGTTTAACAATCATTTTGTAATCTATTGAGTGGCGGTCTCTTGACAAGGAAAGGTCGAGATATTTGAGTTCATTACTGTTTTCATATATAATAGAAAAAGATAGTTTAGTTGTGCTTTGTAATTCGCGTTGTATATTTAAAATATTATTTTTAGATGCTATAACGAAAATGTCATCTACATATCGTAAAAATATGAAGTCTGGGTTATTGTTGAAATATTTTGGAATGATGGATTGCTCATATTTATTTAAGTATATACTGGATAACACGCCACTGATAGGGAGGCCCATGGGCCAACCATCTTGCATTGTGTACCATTTATCTTCGAAAAGAGTGAAAATATGGGAGTCAAGCCATGTGAGGAAAGCCATAATGAATTTAATTCTCTCGTTAGGACAAGATATTCGCAACAACTCTTCGTGTATAATCTGGATGGATGCTTTTCTATTGATTGATCCATATAATTCCTTCACATCCATCGTGGCCATAACAGACCTATGTGAGATTTGAGTGTTTTTAATTCTGGAGATGAATTGAAAAGATGAATTTATTGTGTATGAGCCAAAATTAAGGTAATCTATAATTAATTGATTAACCAATTTGGCTGTATCGAAATAATGTACGCCAGCGAAGTCCATCATCAATCTAAGCGGTTCGCCTGGTTTATGTTGTTTTGAATTGGCAAACATTCGGGGAGGTCTAGTGGCAGAAGGATAAATCCTGTAATACTCGGATTTAGTGATCCCTTTGTCTTTGAAAGTCCGAAGCACACCATTAATAAATTTATCTCGGTCGAGTTTGATGTTAAAAGTGTTTTCATGTACCAACTTTAATATTTTAATTTGGTCATGCATTTTATTTTTGTAATCGGTGTTATTTAATAAAACAAAGCGATTGCCTTTGTCTTCTTTGAGACAAATGATGTTGTGTGTTTTGAAATATTGTTTAGTATTTAACACACTTTTATTCCATGCTTTGTCTTCTTTATCAATGAAATTGTTATTTAGTAGTTTAGCTATGTCTGTGATGATAGCGTCTCTTTGTGTGTTGTTAATGAGATGCTTCAATGTCTGCTATTAATTCACTCTTAGGGGATGTCCAACTTCCTCCTACATATTTAGGTCCGAGAGACAAAATTTTCTTGATTTCGTATGGCGGTGTAGTTGAAGTTTTATTAACGAACGCGTCTATATTAATGCCGCGGTGGTTTTTATTTTGTTTAATAGATAAGAAATGTATTTTATTTTCAAATTTTACTATTTGAAATCTCTCAGTTTTACGTAACTTATCTTGCATCCACTGGGGGATTACGTAGTTCGCTGTCATTTTGTTCCATCTAATTGTTTGCTTTTTAAAAGCATCACCACATCCGCGAGTTATGTGTGCCAACAGTTGTTTCTGCAAATCATTCTTAATTTTAACATTATTGTAAATTGTTCTATTAATTTTCACCAAACAGGAGTTGGGTATGACATTATAATCCTTGCATTTAGAGAAGAAAGAAAGTCGTTGCTCGTATTTAATCATCGAAATTCCGCAATTTAAGATCTGTTTTTCTTGACCTCTATTCATTATGTAATAAATGTGGTTTTAATTTCTCCTTATTTGTAATAATAAAAATACTTAATTGTAAATATTAGAGAAAAAAAGAATATAGTTAATAATAAATTTGGCTGAACGTTTTCGAGGAACCGTGCCTCATACTCATAGCCTTAGTGAAAATGTACTTAATATATGTAAATGAGAATATTCAAATGAGTTACTGTTACGTAGCCCATTTTTTCAAGATGTCGAAGCACGTGTCTCTTCTGTTGATTGCATGGATGTCTCTGTTAATGTAGAATGCCTCCTTTATTTTTCTCCTGTAGTCGTTTGGTTCTGAGCATAAAATAACGGGGTTAGCGGGTATGAAATTGTGCCCTGATTGTTTAGTATGTTCAAAAAATGCAGAAGATGTACTGCTGTTGAAGGTGTACCGATGTTGAGCCAATCTGGTGTTAATTGTGGCTTTCGTTTCACCATAATATGTGGCGTGGCATCCGGCTTGGGGGCAGGAAATGGAGTACACCACATGTGGGGTGAGCGCTGGATCAATGTAGTCTTTGGAATTATTGATCAACCTATTAGTGTTGGGTGGAGTTCTGAATATTATGCTGAATTTGTTGCTCAAGGTTTTCGTTAGTTTGCTGGATATTTTAGGGATGTAGGGGACCGTTATTCTAGGTAGATTGGTGCGAGGCAATTTATCATCTATTGTGCTGTTGAATTTCATGACTTTCCTCCTAATGGTTTTGTATTTGAATCCTGCTGCCAATAGGTCTTTAATATAATTGTTTATATTTTTCTTCCTATGTGCTTCATATTTACACAAGTGATAGTTTCTAAACATAAATGCTTTGAGACCTGCGAATTTGTGCGATGCGGGTGATTTAGAATTAGGATGGATGCAGCTTCGGATTTCGAATGGTTTGACAATCATTTTGTAATCTATTGAGTGGCGGTCTCTTGACAAGGAAAGGTCGAGATATTTGAGTTCATTACTGTTTTCATATATAATAGAAAAAGATAGTTTAGTTGTGCTTTGTAATTCACGTTGTATATTTAAAATATTATTTTTAGATGCTATAACGAAAATGTCATCTACATATCATAAAAATATGAAGTCTGGGTTATTGTTGAAATATTTTGGAATGATGGATTGCTCATATTTATTTAAGTATATACTGGATAACACGCCACTGATAGGGAGGCCCATGGGCCAACCATCTTGCATTGTGTACCATTTATCTTCGAAAAGAGTGAAAATATGGGAGTCAAGCCATGTGAGGAAAGCCATAATGAATTTAATTCTCTTGTTAGGACAAGATATTCGCAACAACTCTTCGTGTATAATCTGGATGGATGCTTTTCTATTGATTGATCCATATAATTCCTTCACATCCATCGTGGCCATAACAGAGCTATGTGAGATTTGAGTGTTAATAATTTTATTATTTTGATAAAATATCATGGTATAAATGTCAGTGTGCATATTACTATGCACACACACATGTTAAATCTATCATTAATTATGTATTATAATAAAGAAAATGAATTTTATAGGTTTATGAATTCAAGTATGGTAATAAATTATTATACTGCATGTCTAAGTGATGTTATATATGTTTTATGTAAACCTAGTATAAAGTATTTGTATCATTAAAATGTGATAACTTAAAATTTTATTATTAGTTTATGGCAAATCAAATATGTTCAGAAATTATTATGCCACATGTCTGTGTGCATATATCAATGTGTCATATAGACATATATGTAAAATTTAATCATTTTTAATTAAATGACCATTCAAATAAATTCATTTTACATAATACCACATGTCTGTATATATATGCATTTTATGTAAACCTGTTTTGAAGTATTGTAAATCACAAGTTGATATTTAATTTTTTTGTATACTAATCAAAATCAGAAGACTTAATTTATGTGTAGAGCCATATTCTACAGACTTTAATGTTATTTTTTATTGTTATTAATAAACTTATATTCAATTGTTAAAATTATTCCAGTGAACTTAATTCTAGATAGTTTAGAATATTATATGTTGTGTCATCTCTTGTTTAAAATGACAGTTATAGAGCTTGAGATCTCTGAGCTTGATTCATGTGCAAGTCTATTATATGACAGGGGTATATATTAGTGTTTGGGCATCCAGTTGATGATGATGATGATAATTATCATCCCTAGATTAGCATAAAGAGAATATTCTTTAAAGTCCATGTATTGCATTTCATTTTAGTTTAGTCTCTATTAGAATTCCAAGTTTATAGTTAGCTAGTACACTAATGGTACTAAATGGCCAGAGCATTGATGAGGATCAGCATGTTTTAACATCCCAATATTATTGTTTTTATAATTGTATATATCATGGATTAGCACTTAAGTTTGTGCATTCAGATTAATGTTTAAATAATTGCTCCTGGTCTCCAGTAGACCCACTTCAAATCCAGTCACCATATTGACTTGATTTATTTTTATGGTTGATCATTCATGATGATAAATGAGTGACTTATACCTATAATTCTGGTGAACTTATAGTTGCTCTAATGACTTAACTGGATGATCTCTCAGAGTGATCTCCTTGGAATGCTCTCAAGCTTATTATTTGTATTTTATATTAAATATTGATAGTTATTTTTATATTTATTTTAAACTGGTGTTAATGATAATTTTACATCACTGCATCTTCAATTCCCTAATTTTCATACCATTATGATATGTATAAATTTTGTTTACTGAGGTCCTCCATTTTGCTTCTTATATAGTGAAAGAATATTTTTATTCACAATTGGCTTAATTAAAGCATGAACAAAATAAAATAATTATAATGTAAAAATAAAAATGTAAAAAAATAATTAATAACACAATATACATTTTAAATTTTGTTTTCAATGCAGTTTATGTTCTATTATCCCATTATTTACTTTTGTAATGTATAAACAATAAAACAGAGAACTTTTTTTTGCATTGCAGTTACTTTTTAAAAAAAAAACTTTGCAAATTTATTTATTTTATATAAATGCATTGAAATTAAATATTTGATAAGAAAATGTAATCTACAGTTGATTGCTGATGTTTTACTAATGTAAATGATTAAATCTTTTTTTCTTTTTGCTGTTGACAAAATGCATTTCTATATTTATAATAAAATCACACTTTTCTTGTAACAAATTACAAGATTATTGTTTTAAATTGATTAAATAGGTGATATTTTAAACCTACATTCAGTCATCTTTAATCATATAAAGTTGATTATTAACTGCATAATGTATGAAATCATTTTACTTTTATGCTCAACAGAATTTAAATTTATGATGACTATTTGACTATTATGATTAACATATTTTTTGACACCAATAAAATAACAATTATAAGAACTTTAGACATTGATAAAGTCATAAATCTGCTTTCTAATGTATTGAGAATACTGGGATAAATAATTGGTAAATTTAAGATTCAGCACATTTTATCTGTGTAAAATATATGTGTACTTAAATATTTAAAAATCACAACAGAAAATTATTATTACTGTATAAACGTGAAAGTTTGTTTATTTGATTGTTACATTTAACTCAACAAAAATTGCACAAATTTTATTGAATCTTGCATGATTTTCTTTCTTTTTTCTTTTTTGAAAAATTACATAGGTTATAAAATTTTGCTTTATAATACTTAATTATTTTAAATATTTTGATAATTTGCATTTTCAAATGAATTCTTAAATGCAAAAAAGAAGGCAACACTAATTAAAAGATTATAGATATTGGTGAAATATGTTTGTAGCATGTGTATTGAAATACATATTACAGAAATTATAGATTCTGGTAAATGATATAATTTTAATTAATTAAATTTAATTTGTGCCTTGGATTTAATTTTCACCTGCAAGTGGAATATGAACAAAATACCATTAACACTTAGCCTGTCTTTGACGCGACCTCTCGTAAGCAGTTGACGTCACTCTAACTCAGCCGATTCTTATGCTAAAAAATTCGTTCGATACGTTTTAAAGAGATTTTTAAAAGTTCTGTACGATGGTGACCTCTTCCGACTTATTTTACAAGTAAAAAATAAAAAAAAACGCATTTAAACCTAAACAAAGAAAGAACATTATTTGTGATTGGTTCTTAGCAAGCTCTCAGCCGAAAAAGACATTCTGATTGGCTGGAAAGAACAAAGAAACCGCCTGATCAAAGAAAATAAAGAAAAACGCTGAGATTTTCATTTCGAATCCAATTTTAAGTATTATAAAATTATATTTATGGAAACTAAAAATGATTCTCAGACAGAATAATAAAAAAACAAAATTATTTTCGAAAAATATTCAAGATTTTAGTACAAATATTGAAGATGTAGTAAAAAGAAATATTTACTTTTCTATAACGTAAAAGTCGATCTTTTTGTTTATATTATAGCTTTTATGTTGCCGATATTGAATATTTTAGAATAAATAAATAGCAATTTATTTTTGAAAGAACTTTACTTGAAAAAATTAATAATATACTTTTTATAAACGTATCTGAGTTGAATTTAATATTATAGGCGAATATGTTTTAACAATAGGCTTTGTCTTCAGTTTGTGAGTTGGCCAATTACAAGCTTTGATTTTTACCTCATACAACCAATGATTTAATTAGCGGTTAAAAGGTTAATGTTAAAATTTCATAACCACTTTTAAAAATTAGTTTATGCTATGAAAAATATATTTAAATTAAAATCCTAAAAGTTTATCAAATCCAGTAGTATAAATGATGGTAAAAAGTTATATTTTTTGTATTACTGCTATTGGTAACTCATGTATTATTATTTCACGTAAATAATACATAAATATATAAGCCATGGGATCAGCTTCATATTGCATTATATTTTTATTCTATTAATGCAAGCAAAGCCATGGGATACAGCTAGTAAAATATAAAAATGAAATATGTATGGTTGTTACAATAAACACTCTTTTACTGATAAGAAATTAATCTAAAAATAAACTTTGTTTTCTTCAGTCATATCATTAGCATGTTTTTTTGATAAACAAATATACAAGCAAAACTTGTGCTACTCATTTCTAGTGTCTTATTGACTTTTTAAAATGGAATGTTAAAATCAAACTTGTGTTCTTTATTTAGATTTCATGATCACTAGTAATTACTACCCTAAAAATTGTCTCAACTTGCTGATTTGTAGACAGATCCAGTAGTTTTGAGTTGAAATTAGGGTTTCTGAGTGTACTACATTTGTGTGTATGTGATAGAGGATTCTTATCTCCATTATTGAAAAAAATGCACATGCACTGGGCTCTTTTATCTAATCAGTTGAGTGATCAGCATACAGTGATCTCAATGCCAGGGAATTTAAATTGTCACCAGTTGGCTACATGGCTGCATTAAAAATAATTAGATAAGTTGGCATTATGTTTCTTCAGGTTTAAGTATAGAATTATTTAATTGATGGGAAAAATAATATTTAATTTTCCCATGCACATTTTTTATAATAATAATGGATCTTCAATTAACTAAATATTTTAAGTCCCAAAGTGATAGTACGAAAATTCTTAAACATTAATTTTGTTAAAAATATGATTTTAATATAGGAATATTTTAATAAGTTATAAATGATTGTAGAAGAGAGAGAAAACTATAAAAGAATGTAAACAAGTTTTTTAACTCTCTCTCTTCAGTAACTATAATTAATTAGTAGTTTTAATTTAAACTATAAAAATGTATTAAATGAAAAATAATTTTATCTTTTTTTGTGAATTATATAATAGATATTAATTTTAACCTGAAAAGAGATAAAGTTTAATTTTTAATATTTTTTTTTTTTAAAAAAAGAGATTTTAATTCTTTTGGTAAATTTTATTTTTAATTAGTTGAAGTTGCTTTTTTCTTTTCTCTTTATCTCTCTTCAGTGCAAAAATCACTGATAAATTTTGTTTGTCATTTGCAATAAAAAATTTTAAATTAGAAAATAATGTCAAGAATTTTATGATGTTAATTTAAATTCTTGACTTGTTTTTCAATACCAAAGTTTAAGGAGGGAAATATCTGAACAATTGACTTACAAAAATTTAGCTAATTGTTTGTTATAAAAACTATCATGTTAGAGGCAGATTGTAATTGGATTGTATGCAAGATTATTTCTAAAAAAATAATAGATGTGAATAGATCAGAGGATCCAAGGGTCTAATAAAATATTCCTAACTTAATTGTTGATGAGAGAAGAAGTCTTTACTAAGCTGTTGCATAGTACAGCAGAAATTTTAACCAATCAATGCATATTATAGCAGAAGTTTTAATCAACTTTTAGCATACTAGTCTTGCATTGGTGGTCGAGAAGTCAGCACAACTGCCTTGCACTTTCAGGCAGTTGCCTGGGTTGTGGGTTCACATCCCGGCTGATGCTATGACACTTAAAAATTTTTTTTAGCATACTATGAGTTTAGTCATAAAAATGATTTCTACAATGAAAACCATGTTAAATTTAGCTAAAAGCTAGACATCATCTTTTGCTATGTAACCTGCCTTCACTGAAATAAAAATATGAAGAAATTACCCCCTACAGTAATCGGCAACCTTGCCTTCAACCAAGTGCATGAATCTGTCTATGTTTTAAGATGTGATATGTTGGACTATTTCCATCATTTATGAGTGAATGTTGAATGTATAGAAAATTTTTAAACTTTATTTAAACTTTCCAAATACAAACAACTTGTTAGTAATAACACACAAGTAGACAATACAGGTTAGTCTATGTTAGTCTCACCTATAAATTTTAGTGGAAAGAAATGGATGAAATTTTCTATTTTTTAACCTGGAATTATTGCAAACCAAGAAAAATACAAATTAACCATGTACATTTCTAGAAGCCTTCAAAAAAAAAAACTCAATCAGAAAAAAACTGGAAATTGTAACTGGAAATGACTTCATAGAAAATAAAACTATGGTTAAAGATATTTTTTGTGTCCGTGCACTAAATTTTTATGTATAGTAAAAAATAATTTTTTTGTTGTGTAAGAATTGATAATTTTAAATACTTTCATTAAGTTAATACTTCTAAATTGTGAAAATTTTTTTTTAAAAATCCAGTCAATTTTCTCTTCAATATTATGAAATAGTTTTTAGAAAATTTAATTTTCTGTTAATTTAATTTATTTTTGGAAATATGTTTTTTTCTTTTCATTTATTTTTCCTCCTAAAAACTTAACAAAAAATTAATTAAGCTAAATTAATGATTATTATCTTTGATTGTGAAAATATTGTTTTTCAAATTCTTAATTACTTTAAAGAAATAACTTAATTAATTAAGTTAATTTATGAATAGAAATCAATTGATTGATTATAATTTTTATGAAAAGATATTTTTTGATGAAATGAATGTTTAAAATTTTATACTATCATGCCATTTTTTTGTTTATTGATGTCAATTAGTTATTAAATAATTGTTTTAAACATATTTTTTAGTCCAAATTTATTCTATTCAATTCCTGTTTCATAAATTGCAGTTTGTGTGTGACTTTATTTCATGACAGCTCAATATTCTAGGATTTTTAAAAATGACTCCAATAAAACTATTTATGTATAATAGGGCTGACTTTGAAATTATATGAAGTGATTTATAATAAGCTGATTTATTTATTTATTTATCTTTCTTACAGTAATAAATTATGGGGTTCTTGTTCCTGATCTAGATTTGTGCATAACATTAATATGAAGTAAGGATTATGTTTAGTGTTATGGACTTCCATTTGATGGTGATTTCATTATTTCTCTAATTCTCATTGGTACAAAGGGATATACTTTAAACTTCATGCACTACATTTCATTTTATTTAATATTTCTTTAAAAATTTAGTTTATTGTTGGCCAGTACATTAATGGTACTAAGTGGCCAGAGCATTGATGATGGTCAGAATGTTTTTAGTATCTCAGCATTATTTGACTGAATGTTGTATTTTGATGGAGTAGCACCTAAGTATGTGTGTCTAGATAATTGTTGTTTGTGTTCCTGCCCTAGGTTTTGCAATAGCTAAATAATTAACCTGGACTATAGTGGACCACTTTCAAATACAGTCACAAGATTGACTGTTGATTTATTTTTATCGTTGATAATTTATGATGATGAATGATTATTACTTTCATGTAATGCTGGTAAACTTGTAGTTAGTTTTGTGCCAGTCTCTCATGCTCATTCCTTTTATAATTAATTTTATATTTTGTTTATTTGGGATGATGATGATGGTTTCTCATCTCCTCATAATTCAGACCTAATGTGAAATGCTTGTGGGACATTGTAAATTCAGATTCTCTCTTATTACCCCCCTCCCTATTTTTTCCATACTACACCAAACTGAATTACTTTATAGGCCTTCTTCTGGATCTACACTCAGCTCATTCGTGGTAGTCAAACTAAATAATTTTTATTCAACCTTTTTATTTGATGGTATTAAGCCAGTTCATTTTACCTTTGTTTTATTTGTAATTTGTAATAAATAAATAAAAAAAGACAGAATTTTTTATGTGAAAAATAAGAAATTCAGTCGATTTTTATTTTGGCCTTTAGCTTATTGTTTTTATAAAACTAGTTGATGACACAAATGACTATATTTTTGGTCTCACTTTTTCAAAACGAAAGAAAAAAATTAAAACTTTCAAAGACAAGTAGTAATAATAAAAAGTTCCAAACAAACCTGTCAATTGCAAGTGAATTTTAAGAGCTTTTGTTTAAAATTATACATGTAATTTATAAATATTTAGAGGATTTGAACTCAGACTTTCAAGTACCCCATCATCTATCCACACTTCCTCATATCATCGAAACACATGACCACACACATGTAGAAAAGATAAATAATCACCAATATCCGTATTTCGTGCTAAACCAGCACCCATCAGTTGGTCCAGATTATCATCTCCCACACACACATATATATATAATCAGTGTTTTCCAAATCAATATTAGGGAGTTCAAAATAAAAAATAATTTGCATTTTCTTTTTCCTTGCCCCTTTCTTACCCACCTTTTTCAAAACCAAATAAAAATTAAAAAGATAGCTAATGCTAAAAGTTGCAAAAAAGTCCTGCCAATTACAAGAAATAAAAACTTTTATTTAATTTATAAATTAAAATTATTATTCAATTTCATGTATTATGATGACAAGAGAAATTCAGTTTCCAAATCAAAAGTAGTCTGAATCTGAAATTTATCAACAGTGTATCCCAGTATGGTTTCATGATGTCAATGCAGTGTTTAAAAATATCAAGTAAACATAAAAAGAGAATATAGATACTTATATTGACACATCTAATCTGGACCAACTGATGAGTGCTGGTTTAGCACGAAATACATATATTGGTGATTATTTGTCTTTTTAACATGTGTGTGATCAGGTGGATCAGTAATATAAGATGGAACTTAGAGTAGTGGGTCATGTGAAAGTCTGAGTTTGAATCCCGCATATATTACATATATAAATGCAGGTTTATGCCTGTACAATGTATTAATATTTGTTGTTGTAAATGAACAAAAATATGTTTTTGCTTTCTTACTATAACAAATAAAACTGGCATTTTTTTGCTTTTGTAATCATTAATGATGAAAATCTTTTTTACTTTGAATATTTTGTTAATACATTGGTTGAAATTCAGATCAAATATAAAGAAAATACCCCTTCCACCTGTTCAAAGTATTATTGCCATTGTATAAGAGAATGCTATTTCTAAATTTAATAAAATTGTGATATTATTTCTTAGGTCCATATATTGCTTTCACAGCATCAGAAAAAATCTGGAGTAACCATGATCAAAGAATATCTGCATCTTCTTTGCAGTTTTAATCTACCAATCATTTTTAAACCTTTTGATCAGGCATTGAACTTTTTCCTTCAAATATTATGAAGTTCCACATTTAGTATATTATTTTGCCAAGGAAAAGATGGTACATTTCTTTTTAATTATATCACTAATAATAAGATCACTGTCAGAAAACCAGTCATGATTCTTATTTTTTGTCAATCCAAAAATAATTGATTTATATCCATAATACACTGCTTAAGAGATTTTCATGCCTCAGTAATATCACAATTCTGAAGACCCAATTCAATAATTTTAATGGTTTAAGAGTGATGAAAGTTAGTACATATTATAGTTACCTTTAAAGAATGAACATTAATTTTTTTGTGAATGTGGTTAAAATAAGATCTACTTTTAAATGCATCTATCATTTTAATCTTGGAGTGTACTAATCTAAAATCTATCTAATAATCTGCATTTATATGTGTGCTCATATATTATAAACTTGTATTTTTTGTCTCTTAACTATAATATAATCTATTTGATGCACTGTTTTGAACATGGATGCATTTCTGCATCAACAAAGTGTTTCTAATAATCAATTTATGCATTGTGTAAAAATTCATACGGTTAAAGTTTGCAGCAACACTTCCATTATTTTCATCACTTTTTGTCCAAGCCTTTTATTTGTTTCAGCACAAGAATTAATGTCTCCAAGAAGAAAAAATGATCTTTTAATAGTACTGTAATAACAATGTTGTGAAAAGTAAATGCTTTCTTCCTCTGAATCTAAGATTGGAGCATAAGTACTAATAAAATGAACATTAGTACCATTGTGCAGGGCAAGTTTTTTCATTGATACAACAAAGAATTCAAGAACAGAAGATACTAAATTAGACTTTATAATATATCAACATCATATATTATCCTTTTCCTGACTGATCTGCTTTTCCCAAAAAACTTGTAGCCATTCATCTATTTTATTAAACTCTTTTTTTTTTGGAAAAATGAGTTTCATTAAGAGCAACTATATTGATCTTAAACCTGTACAACTTCTTATCCACCACTTTAATCCTTTATTCTGATCTTGAAAAGTTTACATCAAATAAGTTCACATGTTGTATGTAATAACATTTAGTAAAAACACAGATTTATAATACTTATTTTTATTATTACCACTGTTTCCTGATTTACCACTATTAGTGATTTTATCATTATTTCTATCAGCCAGACAGTGTAAGACATACTATTTTTGGATATTTTCTAGGCAACTCCACTTCTGTGGTAGGCAAGGGATCTCTAAATGTGGCTATCTAAGCATCAAACTTTGTCAGCTAGAATTCCTGCCTCATATTCAATTGCAAATTGATTCAGTAGTGATTTCTCTGCTTCAAACAAAAACATAACTGTCCCTCTCATTGCTTTGTTAATTCTCAAAGGCTTGAGTGTAAAAAAAAAAAAATGAAAAAGGGAATTATAGTCAGAAATGTGTGTTAAGCCAATAATACTGTATGGAGAGTTTTGCCTGTTTAAATGTTGTGTGTGTAGTTGAAGGTGAAAATGTTGTTGCACAAATATACAATTCCATTGTCGCAGTTAGTATAGATAAATGACAAATGGCATGAGACTCATGGTGACGTATCCTACCCTAATTTAAGTGATTGAAGAAGAGAAAAGTCTATATTGGAAACAGTGCCTAGCCTTTAATAAAACAGCTTCCTATTCTACAAGGCTGCAGAAGGTACTCGTGACTGGATATTGTTTATTTGTTATTCACAGTTGACCTTCATATTTAATTTCTTTATTCACCACCTGTGGAGCTCATCTGTAGCCTAAACACTGTAATTTACAACTAACAGGCCTATGTACTCAGAGTTCCTACGCAGTCATTGATCTAAGTATTAAATGAGCCTTACATTGCTTAACTTCGATGAAATCGATGTGTTTTATATAGTATTACCCGTAGTCAATACGAACTTATACGCGTAAATAAAATCAGAAATATTTTTTCTAAATTATCGTTATTTTTTTGTATCAAATAAAATAGTATTATAATTGGTTTACTTTTGGTTTGTGTATATATATTTGCATGTTGTTGTTGTTTTTTTTAAATGTTTATTTCAATTTAAAAATTGTTAAAAATAAGATTGGGATCTGAAATGGACTGCTAGCCAATCAAAGCATTTAAAGAGTGAAAGAAAAATGTAAAATTTGTAATTGTGCTTTTCAAAATAACGTCAGAAGAAGATAAATAATATTCAAGTTATTTAAAAGTATAATTGGAATTGTTTTGACAGTTCTAAATAATAAATATTTTCAAATATTGTATTTAATAAAAGAAATATACTAAAAGTGATTATTAAAGCGTATTCAAATGAAAATTTATTTCAATAAATTCCTAAATGCTGACTTATATTAACAATATGTTATGACAATAATATTATTAAACACTTTCAACACTTAATATTCTGAAGTTCATAAAAAGTTCGAGTACCGGAAATAATAGAACGAATCCGTGGAATTTGAGCCCCAGATTGAGACGCTTTACCACTGTATTAAATACACCGGACATAATAAAATTTCTAAACATTTTTCAATAATTTATAACTAATATTTATTTAGGTTACTACTGAATATATAAATAATTAAAAAGTTACCACTCCCTTTTTTTATTTACTTAAAATGTCGATTTGCTGTAAAAGTCAAACTAGAATTTTTTTTTTTAAATTTAAAAAGAAAATAAACAGTCGAAATTAGAAAAGAGTTCAAAGGTTAACATTTAAATATAGCTGACAAACATACTTAAAAAATATTAAACCTTAGAATTTTTTATATTTTTAAAAATTCTTCGAGCATATGTTTATGAATTGCTGACTAAAAAGAGAAGAAAATCAGTTACGGACTTTTTAAGATGAAGATTTAGTAGGTATGATGAGGATGATCGTAGGGAATAGGGTTAAAAATTATGAGTCACTGATAAAAGTATATCAAAATGAAAAATGTTCGATTGGGGGGGGGGGGATAAAAAGAGAAAGGGGTATACTTTTTTTGAAATTGAAAATCAAGGCAGAAAAACTATTCTAGAAGAAGAAAAAAATAGACGATCCTCAGAAAACGATAGATTTTTTTTTAATGTGTCAAAGCATCGGCCGGGAAACGAACCCGCGGACCTGGGACAACTGCTGGTAAGGCAGCTGTGCTGACCACTCGGCCACCAACGCTTGACCAGAAGACGATAGTTAACAGCGTATACGAAACAAAATTGCAGATTAGGAAGCAAGATAAGAATGATTTAAACTGATTTGATAAACATATTTTTGTGATAATGACATACATTAAAATAAATGTTGTTAAAGTCGGAAACAATGTAGCAAGTAAAAGAGATTTTTACCGAAGAACGCCCTTTATGGCAAGAGCATTATATAACTATATTTAGTATTTTCCTTGTATTATCTATTACTACTAAATAAAAGGTTACTATTACATAACATAAAATTGGAAATAAATTTCATGACATTACATGATGAATAAATTGTGAAAGATCTAGGAAGAAGACTCTTGGATAGTCAAAGCAGTCAGCTATTTTTGGAAATTTGAAGTAATAAAGTATTGTATTTGCATTATACAAAGTGCATAGAAATGTGAAAAGTGTTTAATTTGCCTGCTTATATTAATAGGAATAAGAACGAATTAATAAAAACAAGCTGAATAAAAGTTATTCTTTTCTTGGTATAATCATTTATAATTCAATGATTCATCTCCAATCATATAGGATGGTATGAGGTATGAAGATGGACATCCTCTCATGGCATTGCTTACTTCCTTGCATTATTGATATGAGATCAATATAACTAGCAAGAGATTTAGTCTGGGTTTAATAAGATTTTTTTAACATTTTCAGTTTATTAGCTTAAATAGTGTAATAAAATAAAAGATAACTGTTAGATGCATAACAACATTAGTTCTTACTTTAAATACAAGTTTTACTAATAAAGGCAAATCCAGAAACTGGCCAGTCCAGAGATTTTCATAGCACCATAATATCTATTGATTCCTCAAGCTTACAATAAATAGTTCTATAGAAGGATAAAGCATATAGGTAAATGTTGGCTTATTTTCATCATTTAATTTAATTGTAAAATGTTTTTTTTTTAAAGTTCAACTTATTTTACATTTACTAAATATATTCAGTTATACGGTAACAAAGTTTAGCATATAACACAATGTTTTGAAAGGTATTATTCTTTGTTCTTCTTCAAGTCTTGCTAATTTGATCAGTGACAGCACTAACATGGGAATTGAATTGATAATTTTGATTCATGGTTATTGAAGTTAAGAGGATTCTCTAACCAAATACCAATCTAACTGGTTAAAGTATCATCTTGAATTCAGTAATCACAAATCTAAAAATCATCTTTTTAATTCACATGCTGGTACTGTCACTGGTCAGACCAGTGACATCTGAAGAAAAGAAAAAAATACTAATTAAGATATTATATTTTAAACTAACTTATGCATTATTAACAACCAGAATCATGTCTAGAACTTTGGGCTATAGGCAAATAAAAGAATGTTGGAGCCTTCTTATTTAAGCAAGAATGAGAGTGATATTTGTTTCAAAATTCACTATTTTTGAAGTTGATAATTTATATAAATTAGTTGAAGATTACCAAAAACATATAATGAAAGTTTAAAAAAATCTATACTTAATTATTAAAATAAATTAAAATTTTTTAATTTTCTAATTTTGATATCTATGAACTTATTAATATCCTTATAAAACATAGTTTTTAGAATATTCTTTTCTATGTGTATATATATATTATCAAAACATTAAGTTTCCAGAAGAGTAAGACAAATAATTTTTATAAGTTTCAGTACAAAAATGAATGCTCTTCTTTAAGCAGTTTATGTTTCTTTTTGCTAACAAAGTATTGACAAAAAGACTGCCAAATATGATATAGGTGTTGCAATAAGTACTACATATTGATATATATTTTAAAATTAAATTTAGAAGTCAAAGACAGATTTATTTCATGTAGTAATAACAAATATCTTACTATGGTTCCCTCCTTTCATCAGACTCTAAGAACATGCCTATTTTCTTAATGGTAAAAGAATTCATGTTACTGTTAGTTGAATATATGGTACTAGTATCTTCACCAATACAGAGCACTGGATGGTCCTGTTACTAGCCCTAAACAGTTAAATATACCATTTACAAGGCTATAGTGTGTTATGCTTATTTCTCGCAATTCACACTTGGCTAATGCGACCTGTTCTTACTTTCCAAATGATTGGTATTGAACCTGTGCTATCATTTAATTTGAGGGTGTGTGGATTTTAAGTCAACGTAATATTTGAAATGTTATTGAAAAAATTATTATATTATGCATATACTAACAGAAATGCCCGGGGATTGTTAGTTTTTTGTAAATAAAAACATTTTTTCAAATTAATGTGTGTATGGCGATTGTTAGTTTTTGTAAAAAATTTTTTTTAGTCAAATAAAAAATTTCTTCAAATTAATAATATACTAATAGAAATGCCTAATGTGCCAATTTACATTAAAAAAATAAGCCTCCAAGTAGACGGCAATTATTAGTTTTTGTAAATAAAAAAATTTCTTCAAATGAATGCATATACTTGTTGGATTCTTTACCTTAAGTCAAACAAAAAGTGTAATAAAAAAAATTATTAAAAAAGGTCAGTTAGTTGTTTACTATTTAGTTATTAAAAAAGGTCCAGTAATGTTATATTTAACTGTTTTTGTGTAGTAACAGTGCCATCTAGCATGCTGTACCAGCGAAGATACTAGTACCAAATAGATTTAGGAAAGTTTGTTCAAATTTTTCTGAAAACATTTAACAATTAAAACTAGATGATGCAAAAAGTTTATCATATAATTACAAATAAAATGCTATCAATACAAATATTCACATAAACATTTAGACTTTTGAGCTTCCTTTAAATGACACTAATTATTTATATTATTTACTAAAGCCAGTATTACTTTTAAATATTTGCATTAGTGCTACAGTTGCTTTTGAATTTAGATTGTGATTAAACTCTACAATTGTTAAACCCCATGCAAGCAATATCTAAGATCATCAATGAATTTTAAACGATTATTGATTATTTGTCAATCATTGCACTTCCTATCAGATTGAAAATAAATGTATATCTCACATATCAAAAAGTATATATTAAACTATCTCTCTTTGTAAGTCTACTAAAAATTCACTTATTAATTCTAGTAAATTTTTATAACTTTCGAATGTGTGAACTAGTTCAATTTTCATTATTCATAGATCACATGTAGAATTTAATTGTAGATTAAATTTCCAGTTTAAAATGTGATTTTTTTTTTGGCATTCTGTGAAGAAAAACAAAAATCATAAGAATTCAGAATTATAATTAATTTTTGATTTATAAACTAAAATTTTACTGTTTTGAATTCCACTTCTGTTACAAACTTTTGCATGATTAATTTCCAAAATATATGCTATAGAAATTATATATTTATGCAGTACCAATGGTATGTTATTGTTACTATGGTACACAGCATGAAATATCTGTTTATAATACTAGCACAAAGCAGAATTGGTGAAAATGTAGTTTAATTTAATGATATTTGATATAGTGATAATTTGTTTATTCATTTTTTAATAGTGGAATTCTGATTGGCATTACTAAGCAAATATATATATATATATGGTTATCTTGGCAACAGACTGATATTAATAAGCTTGGATTGTTGTCATGTGATATATACATCCACACACAAATTATTGTATCTTGAGACTTTTTTTATATTATAGAATTCTTTAAAAGTGAATTTTAAGGCTAGTTGTAGTAATTTATTTTTGATAAAAATTTTAACATTATTATATAAAAAATACTAACTCATAAGATTATTAAACCATATTCGTTAGTTTTACATCTATTAAATCCAAATTTAAACTTTCCAAAAGTTCAGTTTATTTTTATTTTTTTCATGTGTTAAAGCATCGTCTGGGAAGCGAAACCGTGAACCAGGAACAACTACTTGTAAGGCAGCTGTGCTGACCACTCGACCACCAATACTTGACAAGTTCAGTATATTTTTAGCTTCATGGAGACAGTTAATACACCTATCACAAATCCTAAGATTGAACATATTATGTAGATCAAATTCAAAAATAATACCTGATAGTGGAATAACTTATCATAATCCCATGAGCTCTAAACAATATACTGATATTTGTATTAAGTACATTATGGGTTTTATATAAAAAATATTTTAAATTTAAATGCATGTTATGTAAGTTATTATTCCCAATATCTGTTGTTTAAAAACTTTAGACCGACCAGAAATTTAAATATTTATCCACACCAAATTATTATATAGACATGTTATATCTTACCCTATGCTTATAATTGGCTAATATTTATACAATGGGAACATTTGGTTGCAAGTCCTCTAGCAGATAACATAATTGGGAAAATAGTATCTCACACTTTTTCACATGCTTTATTTGAAATACATATTGTTTACAGTAATATCCTGAATGTATACAGTAGTTTTAAATACACCCATCTAATTATATAGATATTTTATAACATTCATACATGCATATATAATGTCATATGATATTTACCAAGATTATTTAAAATAATAATTGAACTGCCCAATAGCTGCAATGTTCAGTAACTTTTACAGTAAAAAAATGGACCCCTTATTACCATTATTGTTCTGGATAACTCTAAAAAAAAAGATGTAAATATGATAAGAAGTGGTTCATTTTCTTACTGTAAAAGTTATTGAAATTGGCAGCTAGAGGGCAGTTCAATTATTATTTAAAATGGACTTGGTAAATTTCACGATATTATATTTACTCAGTATTTAAATATTATTTATCATTACATATATAACATATGTTTATTTATCATAAAGTTTTAGAAATAAGTGAAATATCTCAACTCTATAGCATTAATATGGCTTCTTTGAAAATCAATTTATATTAAAAATATATAGGCTGATTTAAGTTTGCTCTCTGTCTGTTATTGTTCTTGATAACTGTAAATAAACATATCTAAAATACAGTGAGAAGTGGTCCATTTATTCACAGTAAAAAGTTATTGAACATGATAGTTAGTTAGAGAGATTTTAATTATTATTTAAAATAGACTTGGTAAATTTTACATGACATTATACTTATTCAATATTAGAGTTATTTATCATTGCTTAGGTAAAAAGAACGATAAATAAAATCACTCTCAAGTAGAATTCTAAAAATATTAATAAAAACTCTATTTAAAATAAGGTATATAATTGCACAGATGGAAAACTATTAAATAATTAAAAGTAGGTTAACGTAAAAAAAAAATCTAAAGATGAAAGATTATTTTTTTTAAAGTAGAACAAGCTGGATTTAAAAGTGGTTTTAGTACAATAGATCATATCCAGGTATTGAGAGAAGTCATAGAAAGGACAAATGAATATGAGTTGTCATTATGTTTTTGATTTGTAGATTATGAAAAGGCATTCGATTCTATACACATTTCTTCAGTGATTAAAGCATTGGATCATCAAGGTATAGATCCAGGATATTGTCATATTTTAAAGAATATTTATAAAAATGCAACAGCAACAATTAGATTACATAATGATACTGGAAAAATCAACATTGAGAAAGGTGTAAGGCAAGGTGACTCCATATCTCCAAAACTTTTTACAGCAGTGCTGCAAGAAGTATTTTGTGGATTAAAATGGGAAACTAAAGGAATGAAAGTAAATGGAGAGTATTTAAGTCATTTAGATTTTGCAGATGATGTAGTTGTTTTTGCAAATAAAGCTTCAGAGCTGCAGGAAATGTTGCAGGAGTTAGCAGATGAAAGTAGAAAAGTAGGACTAAAGATAAATGTTAAAAAGACTAAAGTAATGTTTAATCGATTTGCTCAAAATATGAAAATAAAGATTGATTATGAAGAATTAGAAGAAGTTAACAGTTACAAATACCTAGGTCAGATTATTAATACAGATGGAAACATAATGGATGAAATTAATCATAGAATTAAACTTGGTTGGAGTGCTTTTGGTAGAAATAACTTGATACTAAAAGGAAATATGCCTATGTGTTTGAAAAGAATGGTTTTTAACAAATGTGTTTTACCAGTTCTTACTTATGGATCTGAGACTTGGACACTTAATAGAAGAGCAATACAGAGACTTCAGACCACTCAAAGGAGTATGGAGAGATGTATGTTGGGAGTAACAAGAAGAGATCGAAAACGCAATGTATGGGTAAGACAACAAACAGGTGTTACTGATCTTATTGAAAAAATTAAAAGATTGAAATGGAGTTGGGCTGGACATATTGCTAGAAGAAATGATAATAGATGGACAATTGAAATTTTAAACTGGATTCCAAGAGATTGTAAAAGACCCAGAAAGAGACCACATGTGAGATGGATGGATGAAATAAGAAAATGTGCAGGGGTGTTGTGGAAAAGAGAAGCTAAAGATCGGAGAAGATGGATTAAACTTGGAGAGACCTTCATCCTGCAGTGGATTGATAATGGTTGATGATGATGATGATGATGAATGTAAAAGAAATAAATAAAAACTGCTAATTAGTTTCTATTCAAAAATTATGTTTAAATCTTAGTGGAATGAAGATGATTTTTTTTATTTAAATGAAAAGATTCAATAGCAAACAGGCTCTTGAGGGCATTTAACCGATCAGTCAGATAAGAGATTAATTAAAAAAATTCCTAATAATAAAATGTGATGTTAAAAGTAAACTGCCCAATAAATGCTGTGGGTCCACAGAGAAAATCATCATCGCCAATAAGATCAGCATGAAGCCAGGCAAGATATATCCTGTAATTTGATGATAATGAATTCAAAACTATATAAAAGGGAAGAAAACTTTGGTTAAGTGGAGTTTTGTTCTTTGATATCATCTTGTTCATTACATAATTTAAGCATATTCATGTGTATTGCGGACCTCAAAAATATAAAGATTATGCAATAAATTAGGTTCCCATATTTTCACCAGCTGAGGCAACCTCTAGAATTATCATTCCTGAAAAGCAGCAAAGAGATTGGTCTTCCTGAAAACATTGATAGTAAATGGATGTTGATTGGAGTTGTGTGACATGTCATAGACTGCCAAGAGGGACTTCAAATAAACTTACAGCCATGGGAAGTATGAACTTTATAATTTAAAAACAACTTTTCAAATACTATATCTAAATGGTATCTAACTCATAGTTTCTAATCTGATTAAGCAGAAATTTAAATGATTTGTTCTATTTTCTTTTAACATGTTTGCTACTACTACTATATTATTATTATTATTATTATTATTATTATTATTATTATTATTATTATTATTATTATTATTATTATTATTATTATTATTATTATTATTATTACTATTATTATTATTATTATTATTATTATTATTATTATTATTACTATTATTATTATTATTATTATTATTATTATTA
>JAQFVV010014582.1:0-10000 GCA_028023455.1 Epiperipatus broadwayi
TTAGCTAAATTATACTGAACTGCAATGTTAAAGTATTTAAATTCATCAATTTTTAAGAATTTGTAACCTGGCTGTCATTTCCAAGCTTAAAACGCGCTATGAACATGCTGGTATACAGTAATATATTTTTAATGAATTTTTTCACTGATTTTGTCATATTTCGATAGAATTAGCTAAATTATACTGAACTGCAATGTTAAAGTATTCAAATTCATCAATTTTTAGGAGTGTGTAATTTGGCTGTATTTCCAAGCTTAAAACCCGCTAAGAACATGCTGGTGTACAGTACTATATTTTGAATGAATTTTTTTACTGGTTTTGTCATATTTACGTAAAATTAGCTAAATTATACTGAACTGCAATGTTAAAGTATTCAAATTCATCAATTTTTAGGAATGTGTAATTTGGCTGTATTTCCAAGCTTAAAACCCGCTAAGACCATGCTGGTGTACAGTACTATATTTTTAATGAATTTTTTTACTGGTTTTGTCATATTTAGGTAAAATTAGCTAAATTATACTGAACTGCAATGTTAAAGTATTCAAATTCATCAATTTTTAAAAATTTGTAACCAGGCTTCATTTCCAAGCTTAAAACGCGCTATGAACATGCTGGTATACAGTAATATATTTTTAATGAATTTTTTGACTGGTTTTGTCATATTTAGGTAAAATTAGCTAAATTATACTGAACTGCAATGTTAAAGTATTCAAATTCATCAATTTTTAAAAATTTGTAACCAGGCTTCATTTCCAAGCTTAAAACGCGCTATGAACATGCTGGTATACAGTAATATATTTTTAATGAATTTTTTCACTGATTTTGTCATATTTCGGTAAAATTAGCTAAATTATACTGAACTGCAATGTTAAAGTATTCAAATTCATCAATTTTTAGGAATGTGTAATTTGGCTGTATTTCCAAGCTTAAAACCCGCTAAGACCATGCTGGTGTACAGTACTATATTTTGAATGAATTTTTTTACTGGTTTTGTCATATTTAGGTAAAATTAGCTAAATTCTACTGAACTGCAATGTTAAAGTATTTAAATTCATCAATTTTTAAAAATTTGTAACCTGGCTTCATTTCCAAGCTTAAAACGCGCTATGAACATGCTGGTATACAGTAATATATTTTTAATGAATTTTTTCACTGATTTTGTCATATTTCGGTAGAATTAGCTAAATTATACTGAACTGCAATGTTGAAGTATTTAAATTCATCAATTTTTATGAATTTGTCACCTGGCTGTATTTCCAAGCTTAAAACAAGCTATGAACATGCTGGTATACTGTAATATATTTTTAATGAATTTTTTCACTGATTTAGTCATATTTCGATAGAACTAGCTAAATTATACTGAACTGCAATGTTAAAGTATTCAAATTCATCAATTTTTAGGAGTGTGTAATTTGGCTGTATTTCCAAGCTTAAAACCCGCTAAGAACATGCTGGTGTACAGTACTATATTTTGAATGAATTTTTTTACTGGTTTTGTCATATTTAGGTAAAATTAGCTAAATTATACTGAACTGCAATGTTAAAGTATTCAAATTCATCAATTTTTAAAAATTTGTAACCAGGCTTCATTTCCAAGCTTAAAACGCGCTATGAACATGCTGGTATACAGTAATATATTTTTAATGAATTTTTTCACTGATTTTGTCATATTTCGGTAGAATTAGCTAAATTATACTGAACTGCAATGTTAAAGTATTCAAATTCATCAATTTTTAAAAATTTGTAACCAGGCTTCATTTCCAAGCTGAAAACGCGCTAAGACCATGCTGGTGTACAGTACTATATTTTCAATGAATTTTTTACTGGTTTTGTCATATTTAGGTAAAATTAGCTAAATTATACTGAACTGCAATGTTAAAGTATTCAAATTCATCAATTTTTAAAAATTTGTAACCAGGCTTCATTTCCAAGCTTAAAACGCGCTATGAACATGCTGGTATACAGTAATATATTTTTAATGAATTTTTTCACTGATTTTGTCATATTTCGGTAGAATTAGCTAAATTATACTGAACTGCAATGTTAAAGTATTCAAATTCATCAATTTTTAAAAATTTGTAACCAGGCTTCATTTCCAAGCTTAAAACGCGCTATGAACATGCTGGTATACAGTAATATATTTTTAATAATTTTTTTCACTGATTTTGTCATATTTAGGTAGAATTACCTAAATTATACTGACCTACAATGTTAAAGTATTCAAATTCATCAATTTTTAAAAATTTGTAACCAGGCTGTATTTCCAAGCTTAAAACGCGCTATGAACATGGTGGTAAACAGTAATATATTTTTAATAAATTTTTTCACTGATTTTGTCATATTTCGGTAAAATTAGCTAAATTATACTGAACTGCAATGTTAAAGTATTCAAATTCATCAATTTTTAGGAATGTGTAATTTGGCTGTATTTCCAAGCTTAAAACCCGCTAAGACCATGCTGGTGTACAGTACTATATTTTGAATGAATTTTTTTACTGGTTTTGTCATATTTAGGTAAAATTAGCTAAATTCTACTGAACTGCAATGTTAAAGTATTTAAATTCATCAATTTTTAAAAATTTGTAACCAGGCTTCATTTCCAAGTTTAAAACACGCTATGAACATGCTGGTATACAGTAATATATTTTTAATGAATTTTTTGACTGGTTTTGTCATATTTAGGTAAAATTAGCTAAATTATACTGAACTGCAATGTTAAAGTATTCAAATTCATCAATTTTTAAAAATTTGTAACCAGGCTTCATTTCCAAGCTTAAAACGCGCTATGAACATGGTGGTAAACAGTAATATATTTTTAATGAATTTTTTCACTGATTTAGTCATATTTCGATAGAACTAGCTAAATTATACTGAACTGCAATGTTAAAGTATTCAAATTCATCAATTTTTAGGAGTGTGTAATTTGGCTGTATTTCCAAGCTTAAAACCCGCTAAGAACATGCTGGTGTACAGTACTATATTTTGAATGAATTTTTTTACTGGTTTTGTCATATTTAGGTAAAATTAGCTAAATTATACTGAACTGCAATGTTAAAGTATTCAAATTCATCAATTTTTAGGAATGTGTAATTTGGCTGTATTTCCAAGCTTAAAACCCGCTAAGACCATGCTGGTGTACAGTACTATATTTTGAATGAATTTTTTTACTGGTTTTGTCATATTTAGGTAAAATTAGCTAAATTATACTGAACTGCAATGTTAAAGTATTCAAATTCATCAATTTTTAAAAATTTGTAACCAGGCTTCATTTCCAAGCTTAAAACGCGCTATGAACATGCTGGTATACAGTAATATATTTTTAATGAATTTTTTCACTGATTTTGTCATATTTCGGTAGAATTAGCTAAATTATACTGAACTGCAATGTTAAAGTATTCAAATTCATCAATTTTTAGGAATGTGTAATTTGGCTGTATTTCCAAGCTTAAAACCCGCTAAGAACATGCTGGTGTACAGTACTATATTTTCAATGAATTTTTTTACTGGTTTTGTCATATTTAGGTAAAATTAGCTAAATTATACTGAACTGCAATGTTAAAGTATTCAAATTCATCAATTTTTAAAAATTTGTAACCAGGCTTCATTTCCAAGCTTAAAACGCGCTATGAACATGCTGGTATACAGTAATATATTTTTAATAAATTTTTTTCACTGATTTTGTCATATTTAGGTAGAATTAGCTAAATTATACTGAACTACAATGTTAAAGTATTCAAATTCATCAATTTTTAAAAATTTGTAACCAGGCTGTATTTCCAAGCTTAAAACGCGCTATGAACATGCTGGTATACAGTAATATATTTTTAATAAATTTTTTCACTGATTTTGTCATATTTCGGTAAAATTAGCTAAATTATACTGAACTGCAATGTTAAAGTATTCAAATTCATCAATTTTTAGGAATGTGTAATTTGGCTGTATTTCCAAGCTTAAAACCCGCTAAGACCATGCTGGTGTACAGTACTATATTTTGAATGAATTTTTTTACTGGTTTTGTCATATTTAGGTAAAATTAGCTAAATTCTACTGAACTGCAATGTTAAAGTATTTAAATTCATCAATTTTTAAAAATTTGTAACCAGGCTTCATTTCCAAGTTTAAAACACGCTATGAACATGCTGGTATACAGTAATATATTTTTAATGAATTTTTTGACTGGTTTTGTCATATTTAGGTAAAATTAGCTAAATTATACTGAACTGCAATGTTAAAGTATTCAAATTCATCAATTTTTAAAAATTTGTAACCAGGCTTCATTTCCAAGCTTAAAACGCGCTATGAACATGCTGGTATACAGTAATATATTTTTAATGAATTTTTTCACTGATTTTGTCATATTTCGGTAGAATTAGCTAAATTATACTGAACTGCAATGTTAAAGTATTTAAATTCATCAATTTTTATGAATTTGTCACCTGGCTGTATTTCCAAGCTTAAAACAAGCTATGAACATGCTGGTATACTGTAATATATTTTTAATGAATTTTTTCACTGATTTAGTCATATTTCGATAGAACTAGCTAAATTATACTGAACTGCAATGTTAAAGTATTCAAATTCATCAATTTTTAGGAGTGTGTAATTTGGCTGTATTTCCAAGCTTAAAACCCGCTAAGAACATGCTGGTGTACAGTACTATATTTTGAATGAATTTTTTTACTGGTTTTGTCATATTTAGGTAAAATTAGCTAAATTATACTGAACTGCAATGTTAAAGTATTCAAATTCATCAATTTTTAAGAATGTGTAATTTGGCTGTATTTCCAAGCTTAAAACCCGCTAAGACCATGCTGGTGTACAGTACTATATTTTGAATGAATTTTTTTACTGGTTTTGTCATATTTAGGTAAAATTAGCTAAATTATACTGAACTGCAATGTTAAAGTATTCAAATTCATCAATTTTTAAAAATTTGTAACCAGGCTTCATTTCCAAGCTTAAAACGCGCTATGAACATGCTGGTATACAGTAATATATTTTTAATGAATTTTTTCACTGATTTTGTCATATTTCGGTAGAATTAGCTAAATTATACTGAACTGCAATGTTAAAGTATTCAAATTCATCAATTTTTAGGAATGTGTAATTTGGCTGTATTTCCAAGCTTAAAACCCGCTATGAACATGCTGGTATACAGTAATATATTTTTAATGAATTTTTTCACTGATTTTGTCATATTTCGGTAGAATTAGCTAAATTATACTGAACTGCAATGTTAAAGTATTCAAATTCATCAATTTTTAGGAATGTGTAATTTGGCTGTATTTCCAAGCTTAAAACCCGCTAAGAACATGCTGGTGTACAGTACTATATTTTTAATGAATTTTTTTACTGGTTTTGTCATATTTAGGTAAAATTAGCTAAATTATACTGAACTGCAATGTTAAAGTATTCAAATTCATCAATTTTTAAAAATTTGTAACCAGGCTTCATTTCCAAGCTTAAAACGCGCTATGAACATGCTGGTATACAGTAATATATTTTTAATGAATTTTTTCACTGATTTTGTCATATTTCGGTAGAATTAGCTAAATTATACTGAACTGCAATGTTAAAGTATTCAAATTCATCAATTTTTAGGAATGTGTAATTTGGCTGTATTTCCAAGCTTAAAACCCGCTAAGAACATGCTGGTGTACAGTACTATATTTTGAATGAATTTTTTTACTGGTTTTGTCATATTTAGGTAAAATTAGCTAAATTATACTGAACTGCAATGTTAAAGTATTCAAATTCATCAATTTTTAAAAATTTGTAACCAGGCTTCATTTCCAAGCTTAAAACGCGCTATGAACATGCTGGTATACAGTAATATATTTTTAATGAATTTTTTCACTGGTTTTGTCATATTTCGGTAAAATTAGCTAAATTATACTGAACTGCAATGTTAAAGTATTCAAATTCATCAATTTTTAAAAATTTGTAACCAGGCTTCATTTCCAAGCTTAAAACGCGCTATGAACATGCTGGTATACAGTAATATATTTTTAATGAATTTTTTCACTGATTTTGTCATATTTCGGTAGAATTAGCTAAATTATACTGAACTGCAATGTTAAAGTATTCAAATTCATCAATTTTTAAAAATTTGTAACCAGGCTTCATTTCCAAGCTTAAAACGCGCTATGAACATGCTGGTATACAGTAATATATTTTTAATGAATTTTTTCACTGATTTTGTCATATTTCGGTAGAATTAGCTAAATTATACTGAACTGCAATGTTAAAGTATTCAAATTCATCAATTTTTAGGAATGTGTAATTTGGCTGTATTTCCAAGCTTAAAACCCGCTAAGAACATGCTGGTGTACAGTACTATATTTTTAATGAATTTTTTTACTGGTTTTGTCATATTTAGGTAAAATTAGCTAAATTATACTGAACTGCAATGTTAAAGTATTCAAATTCATCAATTTTTAGGAATGTGTAATTTGGCTGTATTTCCAAGCTTAAAACCCGCTAAGAACATGCTGGTGTACAGTACTATATTTTGAATGAATTTTTTTACTGGTTTTGTCATATTTAGGTAAAATTAGCTAAATTATACTGAACTGCAATGTTAAAGTATTCAAATTCATCAATTTTTAAAAATTTGTAACCAGGCTTCATTTCCAAGCTTAAAACGCGCTATGAACATGCTGGTATACAGTAATATATTTTTAATGAATTTTTTCACTGATTTTGTCATATTTCGGTAGAATTAGCTAAATTATACTGAACTGCAATGTTAAAGTATTCAAATTCATCAATTTTTAAAAATTTGTAACCAGGCTGTATTTCCAAGCTTAAAACGCGCTATGAACATGCTGGTATACAGTAATATATTTTTAATGAATTTTTTCACTGATTTGGTCATATTTCGATAGAATTAGCTAAATTATACTGAACTGCAATGTTAAAGTATTCAAATTCATCAATTTTTAGGAATGTGTAATTTGGCTGTATTTCCAAGCTTAAAACCCGCTAAGAACATGCTGGTGTACAGTACTATATTTTGAATGAATTTTTTTACTGGTTTTGTCATATTTAGGTAAAATTAGCTAAATTATACTGAACTGCAATGTTAAAGTATTCAAATTCATCAATTTTTAAAAATTTGTAACCAGGCTTCATTTCCAAGCTTAAAACGCGCTATGAACATGCTGGTATACAGTAATATATTTTTAATGAATTTTTTCACTGATTTTGTCATATTTCGGTAGAATTAGCTAAATTATACTGAACTGCAATGTTAAAGTATTCAAATTCATCAATTTTTAAAAATTTGTAACCAGGCTGTATTTCCAAGCTTAAAACGCGCTATGAACATGCTGGTATACAGTAATATATTTTTAATGAATTTTTTCACTGATTTTGTCATATTTCGGTAGAATTAGCTAAATTATACTGAACTGCAATGTTAAAGTATTCAAATTCATCAATTTTTAGGAATGTGTAATTTGGCTGTATTTCCAAGCTTAAAACCCGCTAAGACCATGCTGGTGTACAGTACTATATTTTGAATGAATTTTTTTACTGGTTTTGTCATATTTAGGTAAAATTAGCTAAATTATACTGAACTGCAATGTTAAAGTATTCAAATTCATCAATTTTTAAAAATTTGTAACCAGGCTTCATTTCCAAGCTTAAAACGCGCTATGAACATGCTGGTATACAGTAATATATTTTTAATGAATTTTTTCACTGATTTTGTCATATTTCGGTAGAATTAGCTAAATTATACTGAACTGCAATGTTAAAGTATTCAAATTCATCAATTTTTAAAAATTTGTAACCAGGCTTCATTTCCAAGCTTAAAACGCGCTATGAACATGCTGGTATACAGTAATATATTTTTAATGAATTTTTTCACTGATTTGGTCATATTTCGGTAGAATTAGCTAAATTATACTGAACTGCAATGTTAAAGTATTCAAATTCATCAATTTTTAGGAATGTGTAATTTGGCTGTATTTCCAAGCTTAAAACCCGCTAAGACCATGCTGGTGTACAGTACTATATTTTGAATGAATTTTTTTACTGGTTTTGTCATATTTAGGTAAAATTAGCTAAATTATACTGAACTGCAATGTTAAAGTATTCAAATTCATCAATTTTTAAAAATTTGTAACCAGGCTTCATTTCCAAGCTTAAAACGCGCTATGAACATGCTGGTATACAGTAATATATTTTTAATGAATTTTTTCACTGATTTTGTCATATTTCGGTAGAATTAGCTAAATTATACTGAACTGCAATGTTAAAGTATTCAAATTCATCAATTTTTAAAAATTTGTAACCTGGCTGTATTTCCAAGCTTAAAACGCGCTATGAACATGCTGGTATACAGTAATATATTTTTAATGAATTTTTTTACTGATTTTGTCATATTTCGGTAGAATTAGCTAAATTATACTGAACTGCAATGTTAAAGTATTCAAATTCATCAATTTTTAGGAATGTGTAATTTGGCTGTATTTCCAAGCTTAAAACCCGCTAAGAACATGCTGGTGTACAGTACTATATTTTGAATGAATTTTTTTACTGGTTTTGTCATATTTAGGTAAAATTAGCTAAATTATACTGAACTGCAATGTTAAAGTATTCAAATTCATCAATTTTTAAAAATTTGTAACCAGGCTTCATTTCCAAGCTTAAAACGCGCTATGAACATGCTGGTATACAGTAATATATTTTTAATGAATTTTTTCACTGATTTTGTCATATTTCGGTAAAATTAGCTAAATTATACTGAACTGCAATGTTAAAGTATTCAAATTCATCAATTTTTAGGAATGTGTAATTTGGCTGTATTTCCAAGCTTAAAACCCGCTAAGAACATGCTGGTGTACAGTACTATATTTTGAATGAATTTTTTTACTGGTTTTGTCATATTTAGGTAAAATTAGCTAAATTATACTGAACTGCAATGTTAAAGTATTCAAATTCATCAATTTTTAGGAATGTGTAATTTGGCTGTATTTCCAAGCTTAAAACCCGCTAAGAACATGCTGGTGTACAGTACTATATTTTGAATGAATTTTTTTACTGGTTTTGTCATATTTAGGTAAAATTAGCTAAATTATACTGAACTGCAATGTTAAAGTATTCAAATTCATCAATTTTTAAAAATTTGTAACCAGGCTTCATTTCCAAGCTTAAAACGCGCTATGAACATGCTGGTATACAGTAATATATTTTTAATGAATTTTTTCACTGATTTTGTCATATTTCGGTAGAATTAGCTAAATTATACTGAACTGCAATGTTAAAGTATTTAAATTCATCAATTTTTATGAATTTGTCACCTGGCTGTATTTCCAAGCTTAAAACGCGCTATGAACATGCTGGTATACAGTAATATATTTTTAATGAATTTTTTCACTGATTTTGTCATATTTCGATAGAATTAGCTAAATTATACTGAACTGCAATGTTAAAGTATTCAAATTCATCAATTTTTAGGAATGTGTAATTTGGCTGTATTTCCAAGCTTAAAACCCGCTAAGAACATGCTGGTGTACAGTACTATATTTTGAATGAATTTTTTTACTGGTTTTGTCATATTTAGGTAAAATTAGCTAAATTATACTGAACTGCAATGTTAAAGTATTCAAATTCATCAATTTTTAAAAATGTGTAATTTGGCTGTATTTCCAAGCTTAAAACCCGCTATGAACATGCTGGTATACAGTAATATATTTTTAATGAATTTTTTTACTGGTTTTGTCATATTTAGGTAAAATTAGCTAAATTATACTGAACTGCAATGTTAAAGTATTCAAATTCATCAATTTTTAAAAATTTGTAACCAGGCTGTATTTCCAAGCTTAAAACGCGCTATGAACATGGTGGTAAACAGTAATATATTTTTAATAAATTTTTTCACTGATTTTGTCATATTTCGGTAAAATTAGCTAAATTATACTGAACTGCAATGTTAAAGTATTCAAATTCATCAATTTTTAGGAATGTGTAATTTGGCTGTATTTCCAAGCTT